>JASEVX010000004.1:11338718-11422056 GCA_031761405.1 Serripes groenlandicus
GCCTGGTGCGTAATGACCAGTGTTTTGAATATACGTATATACCGGTTGTGCGAAGAACGAGTGATACTAGTATCAAGTCGTAAAGCACGGAGCCCGGTTGACCGGTCGCGTCATGGCTAATTGACTGACCGGTTGATTGGTCCATTCATGGCTAAATGAATGACAAATCACGTCATGGTTAAATGACTGCCCGGTGCCCGGTCGCGTCATGTTAAACTGACTACCCGGTCGCGTCATGGCTAATGACTGACCGGTGACCGTCGCGTCATCGCTAAATGACTGCCCGGTTGCCCGGTGACTGGTCGCGCCTAGGCGAAATGACTGACCGGTTGCCCGGTACCCGGAGTCATATAGGTTTTGCTCGCAAGCATTACCCGGTTGACTAATGATAGGCAGTTGTGAAGCTGCTCTATCACCGGTCTCCAAAGAATTCTGTCCGCAGACATTATAATTTGGCACTCTGTAAGCGTCCGAGGACTGCTTACTGCAGAGTGTGGTGTTAGAGGTGGCCAATCAGTGAGGTTTCCCTTTGATTGTCCCATGGCGTCTCCCGAAGGTTCAGCCCCAACACCTGGCGTCAGATAACGTCTTTTAGCAGACGGTAGCTCACTCTTGAGGCCAACCATCACTGTGTCCGTACGGTTTCTGGCCCGAAGGCCTTTGTTTCCCGACGGAAAAACAGACACCCGAAGCTCCGTGTCCCGCGAAGGACCAGCCGAAGCTGAGGGGGGAGCTGTCAGAGCTCCAGATAAAGGCGTTTGCATGTTCTAAAATCCTTATTTGACCCTCTTACCCTATGCTGTGGGTATTGAGCACCCACAGCATAAGGTTTGTTTCCTAAGAGAGAAATTGTGGGGAAAATAGCTGCTACACCTCATTATCTGGACCTCTGAGCGGTTGTGCGGAGTGAAGAAGGAACAGCTCTGACCTTCTGCTCACTCAACACAGCCGCGGAGTCTGATTGTTTGGAGAACCCCTCAAACTCCGCTTCACTCGTAGAGCTAAGAGAAACCTTTTTAGGGGTCTTCTTACTCTTCCAGCTTTTGTGAGTCCTCCTCAACCCAGACTGTTTCCATTAGGAAGCAGGCCAATAAGAGAAGTACTCACAGGGTGAATCCTGTGTGTACTTAGTGAACGCAAAACAGGACAGATGCGTGTCTCATACAGCCGTTAATGAAAAATATTTTACAAATATTTTCCAAAATTGTTCATGTTTAATTAATATACATAATGTAATACAAGGCGATAATAATATATTATCGCTAATAGGGTCGGTGTAACTATAACCGTTGACAGAATGAATGGCCATTACCGCACCCGATACGTAACTGAAATAGTAGGTGGGGTAACCCACCCGTGACTTCTCAGTAAGTTGTGTGTACAAAAAACAACTTAATTACAATTAATAATGTACACAATTATGTTGTTAGGTTGTTAATGTAGTTGAATGACTGAATGAATAATAACTTGTTTAAGGCGAATGCCTTAAACAGACAAAGAAATAAATTATAAAATTGAAATAAATTCTTAGCTGTCAGTTCGGTGTGTCCAGAAATTAAAAAGTGGGGTTCTCATGGCCCGTGCGCCGGAATTACCGGCGGCCGTGTATATTACACATGCGTGAGGGCTATGCATGGCTGCGCGAGCTTCTTTTCTGGATGAATTAACGGTATTGAGATTATATATCAGGTATTAAATGACTGGTAATGTATTTTTGACATAAAAATGCAGAATTCATTTCTGAGCCAAACTGCGAAAAACATGACCTTTCCTTCCTATGTGTATCCATGCCTAAGTCCGGTGCCGAGAGCTGTGAAGCTTGTGTCGTCTACTCTGTAGGTGCCGGGCTGTAGGAAATAAGAGAAACCGGAACGTTCTGCGGTGTATTTCGATTTCAGGAGGGTCGGGAATAGATAGACGCCCAAAATACCCAAATGATCGTGCCCCGGTTGATTTCTACGGACAGCCCGGGACCTAGAGAGTAGACGGTAAAAGTTTCAGAGCTCTCGCACATCGGCATCTTAGGAAGGGCATTGATACGGATAGGAAGGAAAGGTCAGTTGTCCGAGTGGGCTGTGCAATTATGCATATTTCGGGTCTATCTATTCCAGACCGGCCTAGAAGTCGAAATACCCAACGGATCGTGCCCCGGTTTGTTTCTACGGACAGCCCGGGACCTAGAGAGTAGACGGTAAAAGTTCCAGAGCTCTCGCACATCGGCGCATTAGGTAGGGCATTGATACGGACAGGAAGGAAAGGTCATAGTTGTCCGAGTAGGCTGTGAAATTCTGCATATTTCGGGTCTATCTATTCCCGAGCGGCCTAGAAAAAATGAGGGTTGATCACAGACGCTCGACTGATAGAAAACAAAAAAAGCCAAGCTGAACAAAAAACCTTAACCGGACGACCACCGCCGCCGACGATGCCAGGGTCATGACAATAGCTCTCGTTTTGTCAAAAGTCGAGCTAAAAAAGCTGAGCTGAACAAAAAAACCTTAACCGGACGACCACGACGCCGCCGCCGACGACGCCGCAAGGGTCATGACAATAGCTCTCGTTTTTTCAAAAGTCGAGCTAAAAAGGACTTTAGTTAAAATTTATTATATAATTATAACGAAAATCCTATTACTTTTGGATCACCCATAAGACCAAATGCAATGCATACACGAAGGGAAATATGACTTGGAAAAAGTTTTGCTCCTATTGTGTCGAATGGTATGTGGCAGTGACACTTTCCTAGCAAAAGATAAATATGTATACCAAGTATTTTTTTGTTATCTTTACCTAGTAAATTAAAGAGTAGGAGATAAATATGTATACCAAGTATTTTTTTGTTATCTTTACCTGCTAAATTAAAGAGTAGGAGACAGAACTCTTGCCATGCGGGTCAAGGTCACAGAGACCTTAATTTTGTATGGCATATACCCTTGACGCATGATGTATTGGAATAAGTATGCAAGTCTAACATTTTAGAAAATAAGTTATGCACAAAGTGTACCCAAGGATGGACAGCAAAAGTGTACCAAAGGATGGACAGCAAAAGTGTACCAAAGGATGGACAGCAAAAGCGTACCAAAGGATGGACAGCAAAAGCGTACCAAAGGATGGACCAAAAGTGTACCAAAGGATGGACAGCAAAAGCGTACCAAAGGATGGACAGCAAAAGCGTACCAAAGGATGGACCAAAAGTGTACCAAAGGATGGACAGCAAAAGTGTACCAAAGGATGGACAGCAAAAGTGTACCAAAGGATGGACAGCAGAGGAGGGAATAAGCATAAAACAACATTTATGTTAATTAAATATATCGAGGGCTTGGCGTGAAACGGTTGTAACTAAAATTAGTATTTTTTTACCAAGGCAAATTACCTCACCATAAAGCGTTACATCCTTTTTCTCGGTAAACAATGGAAATTTAGGTGCCATTGCTCAGAACGAGCAATGGCACCTAAATTTGCATTGTTTACAAAAGGGTCAAAATTACCCCTAAACCAAGGTTTTCAAAATAGGTTTTTAGATACAACCATTTCACGCCAAGCCCTCGATATGTTTTATTGAAGTTCTTGTTCATGATAGATAAAACTATCATTTACAATCAATTTGAAATATCTCATGTCTTTTGTGCAACTAATAACATACAAATTTGTCCAAGAGTTCAAGCAATATTCCTCAAAAAGAGAGAAAAATACTGCAAAGAATGCAATGGCTTCTTTTTTTGCAATACAACATTGTCAGGTTTTTAAAATAAAACAAACATTTCAAGACGTCTGATTTCTTGATCTTCCCAAATTTGATAAATACTTAATTTCTGTGACCTTTTTCCTGATAGAAACATGTCTTAATGCCTTCAGAAAACATGTTGGGAAATTGAGGTTTTGGGTTTAACCCCCGGCTGGTTCATGCCAAAGACTCAGGATTGTGGGTTACAGCGAACTCGCTGATGGCAGGATAAATAGACCATTATTACTGGCAATTAAGCCATGTAACACTGTGATATAACCCTTTCCCTCATATAGACGCTTTCTGACGCATCTGCAGCAGACGGCTTTTTGAAAACATAGTGACAAAAGAAGAAATTGCACAAAACGTGCAATTTCTCCTTTTGACACAATGTTTTCCACTTTTAGTCATAGGTTATCCATTCAATTATGGAGATTTTCTATCTTTTGACAAAATATGTTCAAAGTCGTCTGCTGCAGAATTGTCGTATGAGGGAAAGGGATAACTGAACAAGTGACCCAAGAGGTCCGGTACTAGGTAAAACAACCTTCAAGCATAGAAATTCAATTTTGTTCTTAGTATTTGGGAAGTCTAGTTACCATTAACCCTTTCCAACTTGCAGACGCGTTTTGACAAAACTGCAGCCAAAGGAGGAAATTCTGCTTTTGTCACAATGTTTTCAACACAATTTAAACCTTTCACTTATTGCGATTGTAACCATTTTGGCCTACTAGATCTTTTCAAAGTTGTCTGCTGTAGATTTGTTGTAATTGGGACAGGGTTAATCCAATCCAAGAGGACAAGATAAGGTTGAGTTAAATGGTATTTATTGCTTAACCCTTGCTCACATACAACAAATATGCAGCAGTCCATTTTTAAAAGATCTGGGCAGAATTATGGAAAATAACATTATAGGTGGTAATCATTGTAGCAGGAAACATTACTCCTTATGAGATTTTTGCCCATTTGCCACAATGTTCTAAAAATTCATCTGCTTCAGATGCGTCTGCAAGTGGATAATACAGACAACATTTGACAAGCTTCGAACAGACTGCTTTTCTTAACATTTTGAGAAAAGAAGAAATTAAATTTTGTACCGAAATTACATTTATGGTTTTCAAAATTTAACTATTTGTTTTCCTAAGCAGACAACTCTTACAAGAAAATCATATTCAGGTGAGCTTAAATACACTGATCAACATCAAACAGGCTCGATTTCCCCTTCTCCATCTCCTTGTTCTATAGATAAAACTTCTTCGGGAGAAGATTTCAATGTAAACACAATCGGAGTATGTTCTAAGTGGGGATTCGCTTCTTGTAGAAATCGTATCCACTGAATTAAAGAATCCTTCGATCCTGTTCCAGTTATACACATGGCTAGGACTGTCCCGTCCTCCTGTTGGTGTTCACTCGGGCGTGGCATCACTTCCTTTGGGTTCTCCTTCTCGAACACTGTTTCAAAATGAAACAAACCTACATGAAAAAGACAATATTGCATTCTATGTTGGTGAAATGTTTCACAACAGTACAATACAATACAAGAGGACCATGATGGTCCTAATTCGTTCACCTGATTTAATAGAAATCAGTTTTCAATGCTCTAATGATATGCATACAAGGAAAACAAGCAACACCCCCTTATGGTCATATTTATCAATTGATTGTAACAATATCAACAATGTTGGAACAGGGTCTTTTTTTTAGGAACATTTGTTTCAAATTATTTATAATCGGCTCAGCATTTTTCTTTAACCCTTCCCTCATATATATTTTTGAAAACATAGTGAAAAAAGAAGAAATTGCACAAAAAGTGTAATTTCTCCTTTTGCCACAATGTTTTCCACTTTTAGTCATAGGTTATCCATTCAATTATGGAGATTTTCCATTTTTTGACAAAATACGTTCAAAGTCGTCTGCTGCATAATTGTCGTATGAGGGAAAGGGTTAAGAAGATTTTTTAAATTTTCACAATAAATACATATACGGAAAACAAGCCCGCCCCCTAGAGGACATGTTTTCCAAAGGATCTGAATAATTTGAATACTCTTGGTAGAGGGTCACCAAAGGAACATTTGTCCAAAATTATTTTCCATCAGGCAATCACTTTTTGACAAGAAGATATTTTAGCTTTCACTAACCACATATATAAGGAGAAGAAGATTTGAAAGGGTCATGGACACCGGACGTTGAGTGATCACAATAGCTCACCTTGAGTTCTTGGTGCTCAGGTGAGCTAACATTACAATATACATGTACATCTAACAATAATGCCATGCTGTCACAATATATATGTACATCTTAGAACAACTTTTTACAGGGGAACCCTGTGATTCTAATTAAATATTTGCCACTGATTTCATAGAAGAACATTTTTGATGAATATAACTGGCTGATTTACATAAATGACTATCAAAGATAGTTTATACACATAATAGCTAGCTCAGAGCCATATCTTTAAAGATGAGCAACAAAAAGAAATTACAATCTTAATTTGTGAAACTGAACTGTCTGGTTACATTATCAATATAATATGATTCTTGTTAACCATTGAACTAATTCTTATCTGATAAAATTGTACTAGCTGATATTTAGTGCAGCTTGAAACATTCTAAAGCAACCAACTACTGAAAAGAGATTGAAGAAAGGAAACTCAAATTTCATAATTATGATGAGACATGTTTCAGCCATTTCCAATTTTAGCCGAGTCTATAGACCAAGAGCACCAGGAGGCCCCGGATCCCTTTACTGAAATTGTGCATTCAAGACAAGATAAATTTTTACAGAACATAAAATCATATTGTCAATGCAAATTAATAATTTCCCAAAAGTGATTATGCAACATTTTCTAACCCCTAGAACATCTGAGGAACATTTCTGCCAAACTAAATTTACATTAGACAAGTACTTTGAAAGTCCCGTCATTTAACTCCTTTTCTTAGGCCGCTTTAAAGCTATGTTTTTCAGCAAATTGAAATTATTTGTAGAGTCAGACGAGGAACTTTTCTATCAACTTATGCTAAAATCAAGACAAGCACTTTCAAGGTAGAAGAATTTCAAAGCTTTGAATTATACCTCTTTTCTGAATCTGCATGGAGGCCATGTTTTTCTACCTATCAGTATGGAATAAACAAAACAGAGGAACATGATGGTCCTGTAACGTTCACCCGAGATCTATTGTCTTATGTCATCAATATATTTGATTTATTTATTTATGTTTTATGCCACTTTCTACAATTTTTCAGTTATATCACAGCATTTTCTGGGTAAGTTACCAGTACTACTGATCCATTTTTATCCTGTCACCAGCCAGTCAGTCGTAATGCTATCTCCAAAATCCTGAGTGCTAAGGAGCGCAGCCATTTCTACCAATTTTAGTATGACTTGGGCGGTAATCAAACCTGCAACCTCCCGCACCCTACACCAAAGAGGCGGTATGTAGTATTTGAGTAAAAAATGCTGTTAAAAGAAAAATCTATGGGCCACTGGCCCAGTGGTTTAACCCTTTCCCTCATACGACAATTCTGCAGCAGACGACTTTGAACGTAATTTGTCAAAAATCTCTATAACTGAATGGATAATCTATGACAAAAAGTGGAAAACATTGTGGCAAAAGGAGAAATTGCATGTTTTGTGCAATTTCTTCTTTTCTTTTTCTTCTTTTGTCACTATGTTTTCAAAAAGCCGTCTGCTGCAGAGGCGTCAAAAAGCGTCTATATGGGGGAAAGGGTTAAGGGGAGATGTAATTTAAATATGTTTCTAATTTTTTTTCAGGCATCCATCTTGTGCAGCGGAGAGGAAAGGTTAGTATAATTTAGGAAGAGGGCCACTTAAGGAACATTAGTGTGAATTTATTTTGTTTGGTTTAGGAGAAGATGTTGTTTAAAGAAAAGTTTTTCTATTTCTAGCTCTAGCAGCAGAGCACAACTGTTTGAACTTTGGTAGAAGGTCACTTAAGGAATATTTATAATTGTGAATTATTCTATTTGTAATAGGACCAGTCTAGATTTTTCTATTCGAAGCTTTGGCAGCCAGCATGTGCAATTTGAACAATTTTGTTAGTTTTTGTTGTATTGGGGTTTCTCGCCATTTTCAACATTATTTCAGTTTCAACATGATGACAGTTCACTTATTCATGCTCCCTGTGCAAACAAACCAGTACAAGGCTAGGAAATGAGCCTCGTCCAAGGGCACTCCACAATGACTGTGGATCAAACCCAAGATACCTAGTTTCAAAACTCTGACACTTAACACAGAGTCAATGCAAATTACTACAATTTGAAACAAGAGGGCCATGATGGCCCTGGAATCGCTCACCTGATTTTTTTTTTTCACTTTAGCTATATAAGCCCCACCCCCTGGCAGCCATAGTTTCCGACCAATCAACTTGGCTTGAAGGAATCTGATAGAGGGTCACCCTAGGAACATTTCTACAAAATTATTTGAAAATAGGCCACACACTTTTGGAGGATTTTTTAAGTTTTCACTATAGCCATATAATGCAAAATAGCCCTGCCCACTGGCGGCCATGTTTTTTGACCAATCAATATGGCTTGAAGGAATCTGAAAGTGGGTCACTTAAGGAACATTTCTACAAAATTATTTGAAAATCGGCCTGACACTTTCGGAGAAGAAGATTTTTTAAGTTTTCACTATAGCCATATAAGGCAAAATAGCCCCGCCCCCCCTTGCGGCCATGTTTTTCGACCAATCAACATGGCTTGAAGGAATCTGATAAAGGGTCATCCAGGTTACATTTCTACAACATTATTTAATCGGCCTGACACTTTCGGAGGAGAAGATTTTTTAAGTTTTCACTATAGCCATATAAGGCAAAATAGCCCCGCCCCTCCCCTGGCGGCCATGTTTTTCGACCAATCAACATGGCTTGAAGGAATCTGAAAGTGGGTCACTTAAGGAACATTTCTACAAAATTATTTGAAAATCGGCCTGACACTTTCGGAGAAGAAGATTTTTTAAGTTTTCACTAGTCTTTTTCGTTTCGTTGCCATGGCAACCAAAATTCTGCATGATTCCCAAACATTTTAAGGAATTCTGGTGAGGACATTGAGAGGATGCTTTCTGTGAAGTTTCATCCCAGTTGACCCACCGGTTACAGAGGAGAAAATGTTGACAGACGACGGACGCCGGACGCCGGACATAGGGCGATCACAATAACTCACCTTGAGCACTTCGTGCACAGGTGATCTAAAAAGGGCTACTAAAAGAACATTTATTTTTGAAATTATGCCAGTGGTTGAGCAGATGCCATTTAATGATTTCTATCCCCCATGGCAATCTTTTTCAGTGGAATGGAAAGATTTGAACAACTTTAGAAGATACGGTCTGACAGTGGTTTAGTAGGGGATATTGTTGAAAGATTTTCCTACAAACAATCAAACCAAACCCTTCTGTAGACTTAATAAAACCTCTTTATTCCAAACACTGCTAAAAATCATACCTTCATCCTCTATATCCAAGTTAGGGTTTACAAAAATGGCTGGATCACTGTCAGACCGGAGTACAAAATAGGTCAATGAAGTGTTCCTCAGCCAGATACTATATCCTCCCTCCACATAGATGGGCTTATCAGCTCTGTGCTGTTTGAGTAGGTCCCTCTGATTACAGCTCTGGGCGGAAACCACAAATGTATCCTCTACATCTTGAGTCTACAATAGAGATAAAGGGGAAAAAGGTGGAGGAACTAGGAGCTATTTTTATTTGGTTGGTATGGGTTATTATTAATTAAAAATAAAATGATTACCAAAAAATTAATTTTAAAATTTGATAGGTGGTACCCTAAAAAATGATGGTTGTTCTTCTAGCCTATCTTAACCTTTTTCCACATGCAGCTGCTTTCCTGAAGAGGCCTTAATGTTTTATGGAAATGGACGTCTAGCCTATCTTAACCTTTCCTGAAGAGGCCTTAATGTTTAATGGAAATGGACTTCTAGCCTATCTAAACCTTTCCTGAAGAGGCCT
The DNA here is from genome assembly GCA_031761405.1 of Serripes groenlandicus. Taxonomy (NCBI): domain Eukaryota; kingdom Metazoa; phylum Mollusca; class Bivalvia; order Cardiida; family Cardiidae; genus Serripes; species Serripes groenlandicus. The sequence continues at coordinate 11,348,416 of JASEVX010000004.1, forward strand.
TAATATTTTATGGAAATGGACTTCTATCCTATCTTAACCTTTCCTGAAGAGACCTATTAATGTTTTATGTAAATGGACTTCTAGCCTATCTAAACCTTTCCTGAAGGGGCCTTAATATTTTATGGAAATGGACTTCTAGCCTATCTTAACCTTTCCTGAAGAGGCCTTAATGTTTTATGGAAATGGACTTCTAGCCTATCTTAACCTTTCCTGAAGAGGCCTTAATGTTTTATGGAAATGGCCTTCTAGCCTATCTTAACCTTTCCTGGAGAGGCCTTAATATTTTATGGAAATGAACTTTTATCCTATCTTAACCTTTCCTGAAGAGGCCTTAATGTTTTATGGAAATTAACTTCTATCCTATCTTAACCTTTCCTGAAGAGGCCTGAATGTTTTATGGAAATGGACTTCTAGCCTATCTTAACCTTTCCTGAAGAGGCCTTAATGTTTTATGGAAATGAACTTCTATCCTATCTTAACCTTTCCTGAAGAGGCCTTAATGTTTTATGGAAATTAACTTCTATCCTATCTTAACCTTTCCTGAAGAGGCCTGAATGTTTTATGGAAATGGACTTCTAGCCTATCTTAACCTTTCCTGAAGAGGCCTTAATGTTTTATGGAAATGGACTTCTAGCCTATCTTAACCTTTCCTGAAGAGGCCTTAATGTTTTATGGAAATGGCCTTCTAGCCTATCTTAACCTTTCCTGGAGAGGCCTTAATATGTAATGGAAATGAACTTCTATGCTATCTTAACCTTTCCTGAAGAGGCCTTAATGTTTTATGGAAATTAACTTCTATCCTATCTTAACCTTTCCTGAAGAGGCCTGAATGTTTTATGGAAATGGACTTCTAGCCTATCTTAACCTTTCCTGAAGAGGCCTTAATGTTTTATGGAAATGAACTTCTATCCTATCTTAACCTTTCCTGAAGAGGCCTTAATGTTTTATGGAAATGAACTTCTATCCTATCTTAACCTTTCCTGAAGAGGCCTTAATGTTTTATGGAAATGAACTTCTATCCTATCTTAACCTTTCCTGAAGAGGCCTTACTATTTTATGGAAATGAACTTCTAGCCTATCTTAACCTTTCCTGAAGAGGCCTTAATGTTTTATGGAAATGAACTTCTATCCTATCTTAACCTTTCCTGAAGAGGCCTTAATATTTTATGGAAATGAACTTCTATCCTATCTTAACCTTTCCTGAAGAGGCCTTAATATTTTATGGAAATGAACTTCTATCCTATCTTAACCTTTCCTGAAGAGGCCTTAATATTTTATGGAAATGGACTTCTATCCTATCTTAACCTTTCCTGAAGAGGCCTTAATGTTTTATGGAAATGGACTTCTATCCTATCTTAACCTTTCCTGAAGAGGCCTTAATATTTTATGGAAATGAACTTCTATCCTATCTTAACCTTTCCTGAAGAGGCCTTAATATTTTATGGAAATGAACTTCTATCCTATCTTAACCTTTCCTGAAGAGGCCTTAATGTTTTATGGAAATGGACTTCTAGCCTATCTTAACCTTTCCTGAAGAGGCCTTAATGTTTTATGGAAATGGACTTCTAGCCTATCTTAACCTTTCCTGGAGAGGCCTTAATATTTTATGGAAATGAACTTCTATCCTATCTTAACCTTTCCTGAAGAGGCCTTAATGTTTTATGGAAATGGACTTCTAGCCTATCTTAACCTTTCCTGAAGAGGCCTTAATGTTTTATGGAAATGGACTTCTATCCTATCTTAACCTTTTTCCACATGCAGACAGATTTTGACAACATAATGACAATAAAAAGCAATTTCCCCTTTTGCCACATTGTTTTCAACTCAATTTTCAATTGTGTCTGCTGCAGATCTGCTGCATGTATTGATTGATTGATTGGGGTTTAACGCCGTTTTTAACAATATCTCAGTCATATCACGGCGACCAGTTCACCTACTCATGTGTTTCCTGGTTTTCCCACACCAGTACTCTACACAATTATCTTCCCAAGCAACTGGCTGCTTTTTCACAGACTTAGCTCATTGGTGGAAGACGAATGACGCAATGACTTTTGTCAAACGTGGGAAAGAAAGTTGGCCGAGCCGGGATTCGAACTCACAACCCCTGGATTGACAGCCCGCATCGTTACCGACTGAGCTACTGGGACTCGACCTGCTGCATGTAGGAAAGGGTTAAAAGTATATTAATCTGCCTTTAACTGTCAAAACTGCCCATTCTTTTCTCTTTATGTCCTATACAAGAAGAGCTTAACCCTTTCCCTCATACAAGAAGTCTGACGACTGAAAAAATATTGGCAGTGGAATGAGAAAGTCCTAAATGAGAGCTTAATAATCAAATTGAGTTGAAAACATTATGACAAAAGGAGAAATTTCTCGTTTTGTAAATCTGTTTTCAAAAATTGTCTGAGGCAACAGAAAGCGTCTTTATGTGGTAAAGGGTTAAATTAAATATAATAGCAATGTTTTGATGTTTTATGATTAAAAACCATACTTTCAGTTTCTTTTGTTGAAAAGATAAGAATTAACATCCTTTTCTCAAAAAATTCTCAATAACTTTGACCTGATCCTGACCTCAATTCAAAGATTGATTCAATTTGTTATTATGAGAAATAATGTACTTTCATCCAAATTGTGGTTCGATTTATAGGGCTTATATGTGATGAAAGCACATGGATTTTATAATCATAACTGTATTATATGTATATCATTTCTAAAAGGTCACCCAAAGAGGTTATTTTTTGTCAAGCAGTAATTTCAAATCAGAAAGTACCTAAAAAATGCATCTCGATAAAGTTATACATTAATTCTTAGACTGCTTGAGTAGATTTTATGAAGTCGGTGCCACCAATATAGAGCCGCCTCAACCAGCACATCCGTGCCATCTGACCAGGCTCTATACTCTTGGCTGCTCATCTCAACATTTTCATCTTGATATTCCTAGAATTTGCAATCATGGTCATTTCCAAAAGCAAAGCTGGACAAGTCCATTTTAAAAATTCAGCATTGAAAGCATTGTAGATTACCTGCCATACTGTTATTTCATTTTGTAGATCAATGACCATCTTTTTGAGCGCAACAACGGCTAATTCTACAGGATCATCCGGTAATTGAAACGGTAATTGATACGGGTTGACATTTTTAAATTTTCTACCCCAGTAAATCTGTCTGCGTATTTTTCTATAAACAGTGGATTTATCTCCAAATAGCTCTACTATCTTCTCACAAAACTCCTCATCAGGGATCAAACCTGAAACACACATTGTCATTATGAAACATGTGAAAAACCAACCTTAGTGTATTTTTGACAATTGATTGTTTGGTACGCTGCTTTCAACAATTTTTCAGTTATATCACGACAGTTTCTTGGTAAGTTACAAGTACTACTGGTCAATTTATCCCGACACCAGCCAGTCAGTCAGTCATAATGCTTTCCCCGCATACCTGAGTGCCAAGGCGGGTATCCATTACTACCATTTATAAAGTCATTGGTATGACCCGGCTGGGGATAGAACCTGCAACCTCCTGCACCCCGTATTTTTGAAAACTGTAGAAAACTATTTATGCACATTCATACAATGTGTTTAGAATGAAAACTGTATATAAGAATGCTTCTTGAATGCTTCGCCTTCATGATAGCTAACATTGCAGATCCAGCTCAGACTGTGTGCTGGCCTTAAATGATCTATACTGGTTGGTTGTAATAGTTGGTTTTTCTGTAGAAACACAAATTGATGCGGTATTACTAGAAAACCAAACTAAACACAAATTGATGCTGTATTACTAGAAAACCAAACTAATTATTTCTGTAGAAACACAAATTGATGCTGTATTACTAGAAAACCAAACTAAATATTTCTGTAGGTGACGATCTGTCTCACACCTTAGAGATCAGATTCTAGGGTTCGAAATTAGCAGTAGCAAGTAGCACATATGCTACTTAAAATGGGAACTTGCTACATAAAAACAAGAGAGCCATGATGGCCCTGGATCGCTCACCTGATTTTTGTTTGTTTCACTTTAGCCATATAAGCCCCCCCGACCCCGGCTGCCATAGTTTCCGACCAATCAACTTGGCTTGAAGGAATCTGATAGAGGGTCACCTTAGGAACATTTCTACAAAATTATTTGAAAATCGGCCTGACACTTTTGGCGGAGAAGATTTTTTAAGTTTTCACTATAGCCATATAAGGCAAAATAGCCCCGACAACTGGCGGCCATGTTTTTTGACCAATCAACATGGAATTCTGGTGAGGTCATTGAGAGGACGCTTTCTGTAAAGTTTCCTCCCAATTGACCCACTGGTTACTGAGGAGAAGAAGTTGATGCACGACGCACGGCGCACGCCGGACAAAAGGCGATCACAATAACCTTGAGCAAAGCTCAGGTGAGCTAAAAACGGTACAGTTTCTTTTTAGCTTGATGTTTCTGTTCCTATCTGTTTGTAATCAAGTTAAATTACACATTCTTTTATCAATTTGTTCAAACAAACAAATTGTCAAGGTGAATGGTTTACACATAACATTAAACCAAACAATAAGAACCACCAACAACTTTTGTGGTTGCATGTTGATTATTGATCGCAAGTAATTTTTTAAGGTATAAGCTTGCTTATGTTATTGTTTATCATGCAAATGCTACCTGAAAGATCATGAATTTCCTACCAGCCCAAAAAATTAATTTCGAACACTGCGATTCGAATGCACTATTATTGTTACAAGTTTCTTGAAGTATTCTGTATCGAATTGGCAAACAGTGCCGAGCCAGATCATTCTGCATAGACAAGGCTTGAAGCAAATGATCTTTTATCAATTTACGCTGCACTGTAGGAAAACTGACCCAAGTCACATTACCCTTTCCCACATACAACTACAGCATTCAACTTTGAAAATATCTGGACAAACATATGCAAAATCTCTACAATTGAAAATGTAATTGTTCAATACGGTTGAGAACATTATAACAAAAGGAGATATTGCTCATAATGAGCAATATCTCCTTTTGTCACATTGTTTTCCGTAACTCATATACAGCATATTCTTCAAAATTCTTCTGCAAGTGGGAAAGAGTTTAGATAATAAACCAAGATCACCTTGCACATACAAAGTTTGATGTGGATCTGCATCGTAAGCCAATTAGTATCGAAAGAATTTAACCCTTTCCCACATAATTGCTTTCTGATGCCTCTGCAGCAGGCAACTTTTGAAATCATTGTGACAAAAGACGAAATTGCCCATAATGAACAATTTTTTCACCTCTATTTAATAATTGTTTAGGGAGATGTTTCACCTTTTTGTCAATTTTATTATTTTGTATTCAAAGTCACAGATTTGTTGTATGTGGGAAAGGGTTAAGAAGATTCTAATAAATAGTGTGCCATTGGATCAGATAACATGGATGAACAGTAAGAATGAATGTATATTGTTTTATGGCGCATCGACAGCTAAGGTCATTTAGCGCGCATTTAAATTTTATTATTCATGTTCCCTGGGTGAACAAATCAGTACTAGGCTAGAAAATGTGCCTTGCCCAAGGGCACTCCACCATGACCGAATTGCCGCGACTGGGGATCGAACCCGGGACACCCGGTTTCGAAATCCCCGACGCTAACCACTCGACCACAGCGGATTCCTTGGATGAACAGTAAGGCCTTTAGCCCTTTCCCTGCAAACAACTTTAAAACAACATCTCAGTGGTCCAGATAAGGAGGAGTTTACAGCTCTTTTCCCACAATGTTTTTAAGTCAACTGCTGCGGGAAGCTTCGGAAAGCGTCTGTAGGTGGGAAAGGGTTAACTTGACTTGTCATAAATATTCCAAAGATGTTATTCAAAAACAGAACTTATTAACTGAGCAATAAAAAAGGTTAACCCTTTCCCTCTTATAGACGCTTTCTGCCGCCTCTGCAGCAGACGGCTTTTTGAAAACATAGTAACAAAAGAAGAAATTGCACAAAACATGCAATTTCTCCTTTTGCCACAATGTTTTCCACTTTTTGTCATAGGTTATCCATTCAATTATGGAGATTTTCTATGTTTTGACAAAATATGTTCAAAGTCGTCTGCAGCAGAATTGTTGTATGAGGGAAAGGGTTAAACATATTTAGAGAAAGTTTAGCACAAAACCTATCCAAGCTCATTATGCAACAATGTTTTCAAAATTTGTCTGCTGCAGATGCATCAGAATTCATCTACAAGCGGGAAAGGGGTAAGGAGATCTTCCATATATATTTGTTTTCTAAGATGCCAGCTACAAGTTGGTTGAATGTTGGAAAAGGTGAAACTGTTACCATTTTCTTCCATCTGACACATCAAGTCCATGGCACAGTCTTGCTGTTTTGGATAATATTTCATTTCTACTTGCCATGTACTCAGAGCTCTCATTCTACCATCTTGTGGAAATGCCTGTAAAAGAAATGCAATCAATTAACCCTTTCCCACATAAAACAAATCTGCAGCAGATGACTTTAGGAAAAAAAAAAAAAAAAAATGTGGAAAATCTCTAAAAATGAAAGAACGATAAATTACCGTTTTTTAATAAACTTGAAAACATTGAGGCAAAAGTAGAAATAGCTCATGATTTTTGTTGTATTCATGCAAACCATTAAGACTTGCCATGTTTATTCATGCAAACCATTAAGACTTGCCATGTTTATTCATGCAAACCATTAAGACTTGCCATGTTTATTCATCAAAGCCATTTCACCATGACCAACTAGTTTGCGTATTACTCATATGGTACCTCATCAGCTGTTCTTCATCTATTTTTATTTATTTTTCCACAAACAACAATTATTCACCAAACAACTTTTAAAACATCACAGCAAAACTATGTAAAATCTATATGAATGACTGCATATTTAAGGAAAACGGTTTAAAGCATGCTGGTAAAAGGAGAAAATTGCTCAATATCAGCTATTTCTCCATTTGTCACAATATTTTCAGAAAATATATCAGATGCATCAAAATGTGCGTATAAGTGGGAAAGAGTAAAATCTCTTTTAAACTGAAAGCATCAAAACATTTTCATCTTGTCCAACAGTTTTCAATGTTGCCTGTTTGAGAAAATGGCATCACCTGGTATCTGTCACTGTTAATTAATGGTTGATTAACTCTTTCCACATACAGCAGCTTTCTGCTGCTTTTGCAGCAGACGACTTTTGGAAACATTGTGGTAAAAGGATGAATTGCTCATGATGAAAGAATTTTTCCATATTTTTGCCAAGATGATATCAAAGTCATCTGCTGCAGATTTGTTGTATGTGGGAAAGGGTTAAATGCTAATTAACCCTTTTTCTTCTGAATTTTTGCTAGTGCTTTCCCCACCACTGAGGTTTGACATGTTCTTTCTAATTCATTAACCCTTTCCCTCATACGGCAATTCTGCAGCAGACGTCTTTGAACGTATTTTGTCAAAAATTAGAAAATCTCCATAATTGAATGGATAACCTATGACTAAAAAAAGGAAAACATTGTGGCAAAAGGAGAAATTTCTTCCTTTTGTCACTATGTTTTCAAAAAGCCGTCTGCTGCAGAGGCGTCAGAAAGCGTCTATATGTGGGAAAGGGTTAATTAAGTAAGTTCTACATATTGATGCATGACCATCCTCGGAACCCAGGCTATTCATAACATATATGATACCCTGGGCAAATTGGCTAGCGAAACTTCGTAAAGCGTGCACCTCGATTTTCTCCGTAACTACGAGGGGTGTTCGGAAATTTTCGGGACAAGTGCCGTAACATTTTTTTTAAATATGCGTACACAATTCTTTCAACATACATAGCTCTATATAACTAGCGTCTTATTTTTAATTTTGTAATTTTGCTTTTGAAAATGAATAAATGGTATATAAAGCTATGTATGTTTAAAGAATTGTGTTCAATTATAAAAAAAATAAGAATGTTAAGGCACTTGTCTCGATACTTTCCGAACACCCCTCGTACACTGTTATTACTGTACATCGCCTGAAATTTGTAGCATGCAACCAATCAAGCGGCTGGATTTCACCTCATGAATTATTCATGACTACGAAGTTTCGCTAGCCAATTTGCCCAGGGTATCATATGTGTTATGAATAGCCTGGGTACCGAGGATGATGCATGACAAGACCAATATAAAACTGCACAAGGATCGAGTCTCATACAGATGTCTAGATTAGGGGAAGTAATCTGGTCATTTCCCCTCAATATCTGTTGTATTACTTAACCCTTTCCCTCTTATAGGCAGACGGCTTTTTGAAAACATAGTGACAAAAGAAGAAATTGCTCAAAACAAGCGATTTCTCCTTTCTTCACTATGTTTTCAACTCTATACAATTATTGTACTTTCATTGAAAGGGAGTTTCCTTTTTTTTTTTTTTCCCCCCGAGTATGTTTTTAATTAAAGTCGTCTGCTGCAGATTTGTTGTATGTGGGAAAGTGTTAATCAAACCCTGTCTTGTGGGTACTCAAAAGAATCTTCTCACTGAGATGATTCTTTTTTTGAGTAGACACACTATAGTATGAGTGTGACATAAGGTTTGAGACTTAAATGTGCCTTATCTAGTGGTCTGCCTATAAACCCCTTGAGAGAATATCCTGGTACATGTATAGATAATACTTACCATTAATAATTTTTTGTACACTTCTATGTCTCTTTGAAGTCCTAGACTTAAGATACGGTCCAAGGCTTCATAGATAAACTCCACATGTCTGCGTCGATTTAAATTATTCTTTATAAAAACATCTACAACTTGCTCAAACGTCCATCGCTGTAGTGCTCTCTTTTTATCAGGCTCGCTAATTTTTCGCTTTTGAATCTCCTGTATTGCATAGATGCTGTTATTATTAGATTGTTCTATCACAGTTTCGTAAAACCTATCAAAATAAGCCGTCTCATGTTCATCTTTATTATCATCTCCCTCATCTTTATTTCGCATTCTACTCGTACTAAAGCAACAAGAGTTATGGAGCCTGAGTCTCCTTTTCACATAAGTGTTCTTCAAAATACTAGAAGTTCTGTTCAAACACTTGTGAGAGCTAGCCACAGATCTGAAAACTGTGCTCTGTGTCATCATTTGTCTGATGAGACATTTACTTCCAGCATTCATCTGTAAAAAGAAGATAACCGAGTCATGTCATAGTAATACATGTATAACCTTTTGACATACTTTTTTTTTCTTCAATAAATGAACAGCCTTTGAACAGGGTCACCCAAGGAAAAGTTATACATGTGTATGAAAATATTTTGAAATTGACCTGTATTAACTATTTTAAGAGATTTAGATTAATATATTTAGATTTTCCAAGGCATACAAGCGGGCAATCATTTTGAAATTTATATCAACGAGTCCTCTATGTGTTATACCCAAAACAATGAGTCCTACAATGCAAAAATGCTGCTTTTTTCACATTTTAATGAGTCCTGGCAAAATTTAATGAATCTAGAACTCTGAATGCACAGCAAAATGAAACACTGACTGACAAGGGAAACTAGCCCCCTGTTGAAAGGCATCATTAGTTTTTGTAGAGATAAACATTCTTTTGAAAAAAAAAAAAATTATGCCTTAAATCTATATTTACTTCAGAGTACTGTCATAGGGTTTGAATTTAGCATTATTTGCTTCTAGAAAGCATATGTTTGCAAGACTTCAAGTGCAGTTTTTTTCCACTTGGAAATTTTCTTGAGTAGATTGATTGATTGGAGTTTTACAGCATTTTAACCCTTTCCATCATACGACAATTCTGCAGCAGACGACTTTAATGTCAAAACATAGAAAATCTCCATAGTTGAATGGATAACCTATGACAAAAAGTGGAAAACATTGTGGCAAAAGGAGAAATTGCATGTTGTGTGCAATTTCTTCTTTTGTCACTATGTTTTCAAAAAGCCATCTGCTGCAGAGACGTCAGAAAGCGTCTATATGATGGAAAGGGTTAAACAATATATATCAGTAATGTCATTTACCAGGCTTTCTCTCACCAGTTCTTCCAAGTTTACATTGAATATTTAGCCCATTGATGGATAAGACAAATGATCCTAAATAAGTAGACTTTTATCAATCATTTGAAAGAATGAATGGCCGAGCTGGAGTAAGAACCAACAACCCCTGGATTGAAAGCCTTCATTGCGACAGCCCGAGCTATCAGTCTTGAAATAATTATATAGCATTTCAATTTTCATTAAAAATGTTCAACACTAAGTGTGCTGGAAAAGAGGCCTCAAATCAGACTTCTACCTCAAATATTATTCATTGAACAATTTTGATATAGTTAGACAATCCAAGAAACAGTTGATTGGTTGATTGATTGGGGTTTAACGCCGTTTTAAACAATACTTTATAATATTTTCTCTACAGTTAACTCCTTTGATTTACCTTTCTGTCTTCTGAATATACATAAACAGAATTGCGTCAATCAATACGTCGTGTGCTAAACTGCAATACTCATGTATCGATGGCTCGAAACAAAATGGGGACGAATGGCGATTTCGTCGCACAAGAATTAGAAACTCGGATTGAAATGATCTTTTCAGACCTGAAATCGCACGCTACTTTAAAATATATCTATTAAGAATCTATAATTGCGTTGTATCGTGTCTATGAATATGTGTTTCAAAGAAACTGTATCGAATCTACATGTGACATTGAAAATCTGTCAGACGATTTTCCTCGAGCGTGTATATGATCATGATTGTTTGGTTCCAATAATAATGGTCCTAATAAGCTTGATTGCCGATAAACTTCGAAACCTATCTCAATAAAAAATAAACAAATATTTTAACTTCATTCCTTTTGTCGATAATTTCGTCCTCGTAAATCAACATTACAAAGATAACTTAAAAACTCCATCATTCATAACTCAAAATTCCTCGGAAAAAATAAAACGAAATAGTTCTGGGCGAATCCAGTGATGAAAGCTCGAATGCTGGTATCCCGCGTTCGTAAATGATAAACGAGAAAGTTTCCGTTGAGGCTAGATACAAAGCGATAAAAGCCTGTTTCCACTTCCTGCCGTAAATTGGCAATTTCATTCCCTGGCCGTATGGTTAAACTCTTTGCCTTAACGTAAACCGTTCTGACTAAAAGAACGGCTGGATTTTGGTGAAACCGAAAGTTTCTCAACAAAAATAACTCGGTCGATGATATCATTTCCATGTAAAACAAGGTATTCTGCGAGCACAAATTAATCAGAATTATCAAAATGACAGACAAAGGTAAACATTTACTTCTAAACAATTATAACCGCATTGTAGTTTTCTTAATTGGTACAGAAATTGAGTTTGATCTGAAATGGGCATTTGAGGATTTTATCCGTCTTGTTAATAGCTCGTCTGATTTTTTGGAAAATAAAAAGACGAGCTATTGTCGTCACTTGATTTAGACTTTCGGTTTGGCGATTTATATCAGAAAATTAGCATACGCGATGTCTTTTTTTGAAGGACTGACTTAGGATGGGACTGTTAATCATATCCAGTGTCACTCGTTCCTTTATATGTCCTTGTTAATTAACTTACACAAAAGAATCATTCACTTCTGTGAAAGGTTCCAAAAATCAAGTCCATCCGCAGCCATTTTCAAATTGACATTCAGAGAGGCAATCACTCACAAAAGCATTAACTAGTATGGTGGTCCTGCTGTATCAACTATTTACAAGATTGTGAGATTTAATGTGAAAATGATTATCCTATAAAACATTTGTCCATAGAACAATTTAATATTCAATATTTAATTGAAATGTTAATTGAAATGTTAGTTCCAAACTATGAACTTATTTACACAATATTTTCAGAATCATTTAATGATTTTGTTAAACTTTCTTATTGGCACAATTTAATGGGTATAGCTAGATACCAGGGACGTAGATACCGAAAACAACGTTGTTTTCGCGGAAACAACGTTGTTTTCGCAGAAACAACATTTTTTTACGAAAACAACTTTTTATATGACTATAAAGCCCATATAACCCTATTTTTTCATCAAATATCATTTAAACAACACATGCCAAATCCATTTTTTAACATTATTTTGTACTTATTATAGAAAAATATGTATTTCGGTTTCGGCATAGGCTAAAACCCATATAAATGCGTAGATTATGCTGGTGGAACGGAAATATGTCGTCTCAATGTCGACGGGTTAAATATGGTGAGTGAATAGTTTTATATTTATTGCCGTTAAAATGGGAACACATTATTTATTTCATAATTATTATTTGATTAAGTGTAGTTTTTTATGTAAGAACAGACGTTTCACGTTTAATCCGAATCACGCCCATCAGCCTACGAAAACATCCTAGCAGCCCACGAAAACAACATTATAATGATCTAGGAAAATGACTTTAATGAATTTTATTTAATAAATGTATTAAGATTAATACTTACTTACTTGTTGTGTTGGTTATCGTTGGTTATCTTTTATAAAAATTAGTTACAAGCCTACGGAAACCGCATTGTTTTTAAGAAAATAAATTGTCGTACGCAAATGACTTCTGTGAATATGTTAAACATATTTTTTTAAATCATAAAATGTTCTATGAACATGTTCTCACAATGTTTTCAACTCTTACAACGTTCTATCATTGATTATTTTCTCACAACTCTTTAACTGCTATAACCCATATTTAAGATAGCTAGCAACACAAGAATAAATGAAAATAAAAACGAATATTACGTGTGACACAGAATAACGTTTTGTAATAAGAATCGTAGATGTTACCTTTATATATCAAGACCTTTCATTGATGCAGATGTGTCAGGTGTAAGGTGAAACTAAGCTGTATATTGCTGGAATATATCTGGCTTTCTGACATATGTCAGGTAACACACTTTAAGGCCGACAGAGTGTCTGCCACCCTCTTTCGATGCGTGTCAGGTGAAACCACCCGTTCAAGAGATATTGAAACACTTTCAAATTGTTAAATTGTATCGTAACATGCTCGTGAATGTGCTTTTAAATTAATTAATATCAAAATATGGTTATAAAGTCATATATAAAGTTGTTTTTGTGACAGCCAAGTTGTTTTCGTGAGCCGATTCTAAACATGGATTTTAGCCTTTGACACTATGTAATTTATCTAATTTGCGATTGTAAGTACTAAAACACATTTACAAACAGTTAAAACGTATCGCTAAATGTGCGTGAATGTCCTAACATTGTCATTAATTAAGTTGTTTTCGTGACAGACAAAGTTGTTTTCGTGAGCCGATTCTATTCATTTTAACAGGTTTTAGCCTTTGCCACTATGTAATTTCTCTAATTCGCGAATATAAGTATAAATACACTATAACAAATTGTTAAAATGTATCGTTATATGTTCGTTCATGTCCTTTTAAGTTAATGAATATGAAAAAATGTTGTTATAAGGATAATATTGTCATAAATAAAGTTGTTTTGTGACAGCCGAGTTGTTTTCGTGAGCCGGTTCTTATTATTTATACGGGGTTTAGCCTATAGATGCCACTATGAAAGTGTTAAAATGTATCTTTATATGTTCGTGAATGTGCTATTGAGCTAATACATATAATAAAATATGGTTTTATGGGCTTAACAGGCATATATAAAGTTGTTTTCGTGACAGCCGAGCTGTTTCCGTGAGCCGATTCTAATTATTTATACGGGTTTTAGCCTATGCCATTATGAAATTTATCTATTTCGCTATTATAAGTACAAAAATAAGATTTTAAAGTGTTAACATTTATCTTTATATGTTCGTAACGGTGCTATTGAGGTAATACTTATAATAAAATATGGAAGTATGGGCTTTATAGTCATATAAAAAGTTGTTTTCGTAAGAAAATGTTGTTTTCGGTATCTAGCTATACCGCAATTGAATCATATTTTCCAAAAATGACAAATGTCTTTGTTATTTTTAGTCCTTATAATAACATCCTTAATTTTTGTAACACAGTATATGAGTTAGAAAATAGCAAATGTTAAAATGTATAACCACCACAAACATACATACAGGCCAAAAAACAAAAAAACATTTTTTAGAATGTTGGTCCTTAATTTCTTCCATGTTTTCTATAGTGGAGAAAACTTTATGGAATGTAATCATGTGACTTAAAATTCCTATGATGTCATTAGCAGTTAATAGACAACATGTTCAAATGTGAAACAAACAGGTTTTCTACTAAAGTGACGTTTTTGTTGGTGAGGGGTCAGGGCATGTAGAGTTTTCTTTTTATTATGGGTAACCTTCATGATGTGTCGTAATTTCTGAGAATATTGATTTTCTGAAAACAAAAATTGTAGCATTTGAAAGTCAGGATAACGGGATTGCCTGATGTAATCATACGACATCCGGTTGTGCGCGTGCAACAAAGAAAACACCGGTTTTGTGTTTACCTTGGTATTCGTGATAACACGATATTCATAGAACCTACTATACATGGAAACTATCAAACATATAATACTTTGAAACTTGGAAAACTTGTTCATCTAATACCCTTCTTCACATTTTATTCTAAAGATGCTGAGTGTAGCCTGTTTTTTGGGGGGTAAAAAACATAAATTTTGATGAATTTTGGTTGATTTTGAGAATTGGCAATGTTGGTTAAGTTTTGTGTTTAGGTCACTAACATGGAAACTATCAAACCTAATACTTTGAAACTTGGAAAACTTGTTCATCTAATACCCTTCTTCACATTGCAATGTATGCTAAAGATGCTTGTGGTCTGTTTGAAAGTGTTAAAAATTGTTTTGATGAGATTCTTTTTGAGAACCCACAACATAACTAAGAGTTAATGGAGATCAAATAAAAAACAATTTGCTCATCTGATTGTTGTGTGGGCTTGCTCATGTGTGATCCATTAACAAACACATTATTACCAAAATTGATAAACCATCGTTATCTGTGACCTTGGCATCTTCATAATTAAAATGCAATTTAGTCTGATTTTCTTATATCTATCATGCCACTTTCAAAGAAGGCTTTGGATACTGTTACATCAGATGTTGATAATATGATTACACAGATTAATGCAATACTGGAACAAGTTGTGATTGTAATTAACCCTTTTCCTTTCTGCATACAGATTTTGATCTATCTGCAGCAGACAACTTTTAGAAATATTGTGGAAAAAGGTGAAATTGCTTATATATATGAACAATTTCCTTTTAAGCTCACCTATGCACGAAGTGCAAGGTGAGCTATTGTGATCACATTTTGTCCGTCGTGTACTGGCCGCCGTGATATAACTGAGAAATTGTTAAAAATGGCGTTAAACATCACAATCAATCAACATTTGAGCTTGTTAACACGCTACAGGCTATATTTTGCATCCAATCTTCATGAAAGTTTATCAGAACATTCATCTCCATCAAATCTTGGACAAGTTCAAAACTGGGCCAGATGAGGTCAAAAACTAGGTCACTAGGTTAAATTGATGGGAAATCTTGTTAACACTCTGGAGGCCACATTTTCAACTTGATTTTGTCAGAATGTTTGTCTTAAAATATCTAGGTCAAGTTCGAATATGGGTCATATTGGGTCAGAAACTAGGTCAATAGGCCAAATTGAAGGGTAAACCTTGTTAACACTGTAGATATCTTTAAGACAAACATTCTGACAAAATTTCAAACTTCTGAAGCAAGAATTTCGGCCTATAGGATGTTAACAAGATTTTCCTTCAATTTGACCAAGTGACCTACTTTTTGACCTATCATAACCCATGTTCGAACTTGACCTACATTATCATCAAGACAAACATTCTGATAACGTTTCAACATGCTCAAGTTGAAATTGTGGCCTCTAGGCAAAGTTTAAATATGGGTCAGAAACTAGGTCACTAGGCCAAATTGAGGGAAAATCTTGTTAACTCTGTAGAAGTTTTGCTTCAGCAGCTTGAAATTTTGCCAGAATGTTGAGCTGAATGATATCTAGGCCAAGTTCGAAAAACTAGGTCACTAGGCCAAATTGAAGGAAAATCTTGTTAACACTGTGGATGCCGCATTTTTTGCTTAAGCAGCTTGAAATTTGGTTAGAATGTTTGTCTAAATGATATCTAGGCCAAGTTTGTATATGGGTCATGCTGGGTTAAAAACTAGGTCACTAGGCCAAATTGAAGGAAAATCTTGTTAACACTTTGGATGCCGCATTTTTTGCTTCAGCAGCTTGAAATTTGGTCAGAATGTTTGTCTGAATTATAACTAGGTCAAGGTCGAATATGTGTCATATTGGGTCAGAAACAAGGTCAATAAAGGAAAATATTGTTCAAACTCCGGAGGCCGCATTTTTACTTTGAGCAAGTTGAAAGTTTGTCAGTATGTTGTCTTGTTGATATCTAGTCCATGTTGGAATATGGGTCATATCAGGTAAAAAAATATAGATCACTAGGCCAAATGAAGGAAAATCTTGTTAACACTGTGGAGGTTGCATTCAGAATAATTGTCTTGATGTGTTTTGCATTGCAGTACATTGTATAATTAAGGTGAACGATTCAGGGCCATCATGGCCCTCTTGTTTGCTATAATGTTTTCAACTCTTTTCAATAATCGTACTTTCATTTATAGTGATTTTTAGCTCCAGCTTATGTCATGGTGAATTGTCCGTCATGTGTGCGTCTGTGCGACTTCTTCTCCCTAACCTAATTGAAACTTCATAGGAAGCATCCTCTCAATGTCCTCTCTTAAATTCCTTCAATTATTTTTGATCCATCCATAATTCTGGTTTCCATGGCAACCAAAAGAAAAAAATAGTGAAAACTTAAAAAATCTTCTTCTTCGAAAGTGTCAGGCCGATTTTCAAATAATTTTGTAGAAATGTTCCTTGGGTGCCCCTTTATTAAATTCCTTCAAGAAATGTTGATTGGTTGAAAAACATGGCCGCCAGGGGGGCGGGGCTATTTTGCCTTATATAGCTATAGTGAAAACTTAAAAAATCTTCTTCTCCGAAAGTGTTCAGCTGATTTTCAAATAATTTTGTAGAAATGTTCATTGGGTGACCCTCTATCGGATTCCTTCAAGCCATGTTGATTGGTCTGAAAACATGGCCGCCAGAGGGCGGGGCTATTTTGTATTATATGGCTAAAGAGAAAACTTAAAAAATCTTCTCCTCCAAAAGTGTCTGGCCGATTTTCAAATAATTTTGTAGAAATGTTCCTTGGGTGCCCCTTTATTAGATTCCTTCAAGAAATGTTGATTGGTTGAAAAACATGGCCGCCAGTGGGCGGGGCTATTTTGCCTTATATAGCTATAGTGAAAACTTAAAAAATCTTCTTCTCCGAAAGTGTTCAGCCGATTTTCAAATAATTTTGTAGAAATGTTCATTTGGTGACCCTCTATCAGATTCCTTCAAGCCATGTTGATTGGTTGAAAAACATGGCCGCCAGAAGGCGGGGATATTTTGCCTTAATAAATATGGCTATAGTGAAAACTTAAAATATCCTCTCCTCCAAAAGTGTCGGGCTGATATTCAAATAATTTTGCAGAAACATTCCTTGGGTGACACTCTACAAGATTCCTTTAAGCCATGGTGGTTGGTCAAAAACATGGTCACCTGGGGGCAGGGCTGTTTGGAGATTTGATTTTTACCTTATGGCCGTGGAGCGATACTGGCCCTCTTTGGCCTCTTGTTGATAGTTTTAACAGTTTATTTTCAATGTTATCCGCTGCAGATTTTTTGTCTGTTGGAAATTGAAGGGTTAACTCTTTCCCACATACATCAATATGCAACTTTAAAAAACATCTAGGGAAAAAGATGGGCATTTAATCTATGTAGATGAAAGTCTAATTTAAAGATAGAGAAGAGAATATTGTGTGAAGTTAATGTATGCTGTAGATGCTACAAATTAAAATATTGTGGGAAGTTAATGTATTCTGTAGATGCTACAAATTAAAATATTGTGTGAAGTTAATGTATTCTGTAGATGCTACAAACTAAAATATTGTGGGAGGTTAATGTATTCTGTAAATGCTAAAATAGTGTGGGAAGTTAATGTATTCTGTAGATGCTACAAATTAAAATATTGTGGCAAGTTAATGTATTCTGTAGATGCTACAAATTAAAATATTGTGGCAAGTAAATGTATTCTGTAGATGCTAAAATAGTGTGGGAAGTTAATGTATGCTGTAGATGCTACAAACTAAAATATTGTGAGAAGTTAATGTATTCTGTAAATTCTACAGATTAATATAGTGTGGGAATTAAGTTAATGTATTCTATAGATGCTACAAATGAAAATATTGTGGGAAGTTAATGTATTCTGTAGATGCTACAAATTAAGATATTGTGTGAAGTTAATGTATTCTGTAGATGCTACATATTAATATATTGTGGGAATTAAGTTAATGTATTCTGTAGATCCTAAAATATTGTGGGAAGTTAATGTATTCTGTAGATGCTAAAATATTGTGGGAAGTTAATGTATTGTTTTAGATGCTACAAACTAAAATATTGTGGGAAGTTAATGTATTCTATAGATGCTACAAACTAAAATATTGTGGGAAGTTAATGTATTCTGTAAATGCTACAGATTAATATATTGTGGGAATTAAGTTAATGTATTCTGTAGATGCTAAAGATTAATATATTGTGCGAATTAAGTTAATGTATTCTGTAGATGCTACAAACTAAAATATTGCGGGAGGTTAATGTATTCTGTAAATGCTAAAATAGTGTGGGAAGTTAATGTATTCTGTAGATGCTACAAATTAAAATATTGTGGGAAGTTAATGTATTCTGTAGATGCTACAAATTAAAATATTGTGGGAAGTTAATGTATTCTGTAGATGCTAAAATAGTGTGG
The DNA here is from genome assembly GCA_031761405.1 of Serripes groenlandicus. Taxonomy (NCBI): domain Eukaryota; kingdom Metazoa; phylum Mollusca; class Bivalvia; order Cardiida; family Cardiidae; genus Serripes; species Serripes groenlandicus. The sequence goes on from JASEVX010000004.1 coordinate 11,367,136, forward strand.
GAAGTTAATGTATTCTGTAAATGCTACAGATTAATATATTGTGGGAATTAAGTTAATGTAGTCTGTAGATGCTAACATAGTGTGGGAAGTTAATGTATTCTGTAGATGCTACAAATTGTGTCTTAATGTAGGAAAGGCTTAACTTATTTGTTCACATTTAGTTGTGGAATTGGATTATCATATAAATTTGGAAAATCAGACATGACCAGGTTGTGAAATTGCTCCATATGAGCAATTCTTCCTTTGCCATTAAGTTTTCAAAAGTCATCTGCTGTAGAGGAGTCAGCAAGCAACTATATGTGGGAAAGGGTTAAAACTTGTTTTAATTGTTTTACATAATATAACTAGTTTTGTCCTTAATTATTTGCTTTTTTCCCTATACAGGTCCAATGGACGATACAGATTCCAAACCTGTGGGAAAAGGGGGACCTGCATTTGCAGATGACAAACACATGAGGTAACATTGACCTTATTTAATTCACAGAGGAGTGTTATTGTTTTACCCATTCCTTTATTTATTTCTATTTGAGTCTGCCAAATTGAAAAACATCCAATGAAAATATTGAACATTTATAGGTTGGCCAAGTGCTCATAGAAATTGAGATTGAAAAAGCAAACATTTAAAGAGAGTTTCCATATTTTGGAAAGTGTTTTCAAAATCATCTGCTTCAGATTTTTTATGTGGGAATGGGTTAAAGAGTGGTAAGAGTGCAAATTAGAAATTGAGATATGATAAAACATGGTGAGAACTTATTCTGGTACATTAAGGATGTGACAAATGTTAAGAATATGTTTATACATTGTATAAGCGGCACTCTGTAAAAACCAACTGTTAACCACCTGCTACTATTGTACATCTCAATCAGCCAGTCTGATCTGGCTCTGAACTGATTGATAATTAGACATACAAGGTTGCAAGACACTTCTGTAAAGCTAAGCAGTATGCATTTGGTTCCTTAGCATGGATGCGCAGACAAGTAGTTTTACCAAACATGCAATAATGCAATAATATCGTTACGGTTGATTTTCGCACAGCAATGCTCATATAGAGATTTAACATCACCTTACAGAAGGGTGGTATACTATGTTTCTTGTCTTTGTCTTATCTTAACCCTTTCCCACATACATACACTTTCTGATCCGTGGAAAACAATGTGGCAAAAGTATAAATTGTTTATAATAAGCCACTTTTGTCACAATGTTTTCAACTTTATTAAATAAGTGTTCTTTCTTTTATTAAGGTATTCAATATTTGGAGACCTTTTGTCCCAAATAGATCACCACACATCACTAGAAATCCTAGCTTAATAGTTAGACAGTATCTTTTAATTATGTATTATTGTAAAATAATTAAAAAAAACAGACTCATGAATACATCATTCTTACCACTGCATTCACAAAATGGTGGATACGGTACTACTGTGAATATTCATTTAACCAGTCTCGCTATGCATACACTAACCGCAATCACTTCAGAATGTCTATCTATTGTCAAGTACTCAGAATCCAATGATGTATGTGTTCGCGGTCAAATAAATTTCACAGTTTGTTCTGGAAAAATAAATGTTGAAAACTCAGAACACATCCTTATCCCTTTCCCTCATATAGACGCTTTCTGACGCCTCTGGAGCAGACAGCTATTTGAAAACATAATGACAAAAGAAGAAATTGCACAAAACAATATTTTCCACTTTTAGTCATAGGTTATCCAATCAATTATGGAGATTTTCTATGTTTTGACAAAATATGTTCAAAGTCGTCTGCTGCAGAATTGTCGTATGAGGGAAAGGGTTATCTGAGTTGCATGCAAGTTGGGATTCATCTCTTGTTAATCCTTTCCTTGATAGCATGTGTTGCCTCTGTTGTTGAAACTACTGTAGGAAAAGGTGAAATTGTTCAGAACAAGCAACTTATCCTTCCTGTTCTAACAATTATCTTTTCAACTGTGTATCAAAACAAACATTTCAAATATAAATGTTACAATTAAAATCATTTTTCAGAAAAGATGACATTTTTATCTTCTATATAAGGATATGCATAGGAAAAGGTACAAGTTGGCTTGTGATTGTTTGGTGTTTTTCGCCACTTTCAATTTTTTTTCAGTTATGCCACATTCCCTTGATAAGTTATCAGTACTACTCGTCAATTGAGCCTGACACCAGTCAGTCAGTCATAATGTCTCCATTCCTGACCGCAGGACGGCAGCCATTATGCATATATATTATGTATCATATTGTAGTTTCATTTGAATAGATTTATCATATTTTGCCTTAGATGTATTCAAAGTCATCTGCTGCAGATTTGTTTTATCTGGTAAATGGTTTATTTATAATGTAATAATATTTAATTTCGAAAGAGGTTATAGCACCTCCATGACGAAAGAACAACTCTATTCAGATGAATACAAAATAATCTGATCCTACACTGTTCAGTAATGCCAACTTGTACCTTTCTTCATACCCTGGCTCTATATACTTTTATATCTATCTTTATTTCTTCATGCCCTGGCTCTATGTACTTTTATATCTACCTTTATTTCTTCATGCCCTTGCTCTATGTACTTTTATAGCTACCTTTATTTCTTCATGCCCTGGCTCTATGTACTTTTATATCCACCTTTATTTCTTCATGCCCTGGCTCTATGTACTTTTATATCTACCTTTATTTCTTCATGCCCTCGCTCTATGCACTTTTATATCTACCTTTATTTCTTCATGCCCGTGCTCTATGTACTTTTATATCTACCTTTATTTCTTCATGCCCTGGTTCTATGTACTTTTATATCTACCTTTATTTCTTCATGCCTTGGCTCTATGTACTTTTATATCTACCTTTATTTCTTCATGCCCTGGCTCTATGTACTTTTATATCTACCTTTATTTCTTCATGCCCTGGCTCTATGTACTTTTATATCTACCTTTATTTCTTCATGCCCTGGCTCTATGTACTTTTATATCTACCTTTATTTCTTCATGCCCTGGCTCTATGTACTTTTATATCTACTGTATATCCGCGGCCATAAGTCTACTTCGGCCATTAGTCGAGGGTCCATTTTGACCCCTATTTCGGTGGTTTTGAGGTTACTCTCAGACATAAGTCGGGGTCGACTTTTTAAAAATTTCGGACCAGTGTTACGTATCATGAAATATTAAATTTTTACCATTTTTTTTTTACAAAAGTTGCCATAAAAGATGTGGAATACGTAACTGAAATAAATGTTTCATCGGACATTGTTAAAATGATCACGGTCACGCACCATGTCAAATCGATTTATACAGTTCTCGATATACACAGTTGCGTAATCAGTAATTTGACAACTGAAAGTGTATATCCATTAAAACCTTTATTGGCCGGATTGCTTTAGCAATTCTGGTCTATAGATTGGCGATGTCTGTCTGTCCGTCAACATTTTGGTTAAAGTTTCAGGTTGAGGCAAAATCGCAGTACTGGAAAGGGTTACAAACTTGAAACTTTGCCTGAAGGTAACCAGTAACAAGTTCTATTGATTTCTATGGTTACTTTGACCTTGACCTTGGTTGTCAATTTTCAATGTCAAATTGCCGAAAATCCGGCCTTACCGTCTTCAGCGGTTTCTTGTTTCTTCATGCCCTGGCTCTATGTACTTTTATATCTACCTTTATTTCTTCAAAAGAGGTGATAGGATCATCATGACGAAAAAAGAATTCTATTCGGACAAATACAAAATGGACCATCCAAAGAGAGGGAAAGCAGTCATCATTAGCAATAAGAAATTCAGTTCGTCATTACGACTACCGGAGAGAACTGGAACAGACCGGGATTCTGTTGCGTTGTCACAACGTTTTTCTGAAATGGGTTTCGATGTTATTGGACATGAGGATTGTTCAACATCTGACATGTTAAAGGTTCTTCAAAATGGTAAGTATCAACCCCTTTCATACAAATGTGGTCAAAATCCTATTAAGAAATTCCTACTTTAGCACATTCAAACTGTTTTCAACTCAATTAAACCCTTTCCCACTTATAGACGCATTCAAATGCAACTGCAGCAGACGACTTTTGAAAACATTGCAGCAAAAGGAGAAATTGCTCATGAGTTATGGAGTCATGAATTTCCATGTTTTCGCCGAAGCATTTTCAAAGTTTTCTGCTGCAGATTTGTTGTATGTTGGAAAGTGGGTTTACTAATTTAACCCTCTTCCACATGCAACATATCTGCAGCAGATGACTTTGAAAACATCTAGGCAAACAAATGGAAAATCTCTATGAAAAGGCTCCTTTAAAAGTGTTTGCTTATTACAAGTTGATCAGTCTAACATTTTTTAATCGGTCCCAGTCCGGTCTGAACGGCTAATTGATATGTTATTAGCTCTACTGGCCAAAGGGCTAATGTTGTCCGTCCGTCCGTAAACAATTTCTTGTTAAGACGATACAGTCTTCACTTTTGATTGTATCTCAACCAAACTTATACAGTAGTTAGATATCCATGAGAGCTCGGTTCCTTTCGAAAACCAGCCACAGATCCGCTCATGCATGACTGGATTATGGCCCTTGAAATGGTCAAAATTGCTATAAAAGAGATTGTTAACACAATAGTCTTCACTTTTGATTGTATCTCAACCAAACTTATACAGTAGTTAGATATCCATGAGAGCTTGATTCCTTTCGAAAACCAGCCAGATCTGCCCATGCATGACTGGATTATGGCCCCTGAAATGGTCAAAATTGCTATAATAGAGCTTGTTAACACGATAGTCTTTATTTTTTATTGTATCTCAACCAAACTTATGCAGTAGTTAGATATCCATGAGAGCTTGGTTCCTTTCGAAAACCAGCCAGATCTGCTTATGCATGACTGGATTATGGCCCTTGAAATGGTCAAAATTGCTATAATAGAGCTTGTTAACACGATACAGTCTTTATTTTTTATTGTATCTCAACCAAACTTATGCAGTAGTTAGATATCCATGAGAGCTTGATTCCTTTCGAAAACAAGCCAGATCCACCCCATGCATGACTGAATTATGGCCCTTGAAATTGTCAAAATTGCTATAATAGGGCTTGTTAACATGATACAGTCCTTATTTTTTATTGTATCTCAATCAAACTTATACAGTAGTTATATATCCATAAGAGTTTGGTTCATTTCTAAAAAACGGCCAGATCTACCCATGCATGGCTGGATTATGGCCCTTGAAATTGTCAAAATTGCTATAATACAGCTTGTGAACACAATAGAGCTTCCATTTACTATCTGATCTTCACCAAACTTAGATGGTATTTGAATATTGATGACATATTGGTTCCTTTTGAAACAAGCCAGATCAATGACAGTAGAGCATAGGCCCTCATGGGCCTCTTGTTTTTATTTTCGTTTCGGATCGTTCATAATTTTTAAATTGTAACAAACGATCTACGCTGTTTAAACCATTATGCAACATTAAAGGTGCTTATAAATGGACATTTTATTGATGTCGATAATTAGAATTCAATGTTTTTTATCGTTTCAGTTTCATTGTGTATATAAGGAATCCGCTGTGGTCGAGTGGTTAGCGTCGGGGATTTCGAAACCGGGTGTCCCGGGTTCGATCCCCAGTCGCGGCACTACGGTCATGGTGGAGTGCCCTTGGGCAAGGCACATTTTCTAGCCTAGTACTGGTTTGTTTACCCAGGGATCATGAATAATTAAATTTAATTGCGCGCTAAATGACCTTAGCTGTCGATGCGCCATAAAACAATATACATTCATTCATTCATTCATTGTGTGTATATAATGCAGAAGTTTTAAGTTCATTTGTCTTTCGATGCTTTGTTGTAATGGCTCAACGCAATTTACTTGCGATGTTCAAAAAGTCAAATGACCAGCTTGGCAACCTGGACCATGTTGACATAGAGAACCGGATTGGGGAACCGGTTCATAATGACTCAAACAGTTGGCGTACATTTATGTGCTTTTCTGGACACATATGAGCATGCACAGACATTTCTTGATAGTTTGGACTTTGCGGTGTCTGAGCTCACACTCATTTAGAAAGAAAGCTTGCAAAATATATTTAAAAAAAAAAAAAAAAAAAAATTTACAAAAAGAAATTGGACCAAAACTGCCGGCATTTTTATCCCATTGCCTATTTATGCAAATGGCGTGCTGGACACTATGCCAAAAGTAAAGGAAGGCATATGTTCAAAAACACAACTAAGCAATCAAAGCTTATAAATTTAAGTCCAAGAAGAAATACCTTATTTGCCCAACCTGCTGTGTGCTATGTGGAATATTTTGTGTGACATGTATAATATTTATGTATAATCTCGGTAATAAATAAAATGAAACCCCTGTCGAAGTCGGATGTGTTGGGCCTCGATGTGGCACAGGGGCGAACTCTACATCATTTAATGACTTGCATAATTGAGAAAAGTAGTGGCTTGCTGCAACATAACGCAAACTTTACCTTTGAAGACAAGTGCATATGCATACTTAACTAAAAATGTCTCTAATTATGGTAGATATATTTTGTCATGGTAATTCTAAAACAACGAAGACATTATTTTTAGCTCACTTGAGCACTTTAGTTATTGTGATTGCCTTTTGTCCGGCGTCCATCTTGCGTTGGCCGTCAACTTCTTCTCCTCAGTAACCAGTGGGTCAATTGGGATGAAACTTCACAGAAAGCATCCTCTCAATGACCTTACCAGAATTCCTTCAATTTTTTGGGATCCATGCAGAATTCTGGTTTCCATGGCAATGAAACGAAAACACCTTTAAAGTTCTTCCTCTCCCAAACTGGTTGCCAGATTTTCAAATTATTTTGTAGAAATGTTCCTTGGATCTATCAAATTCCTTCAAGCCATGTTGATTGGTCGAAAACTATGACCACCAGGGGGCTGGGCTTTTTTACCTTCTCCTAAAATGTTAGACCGATTTTCAAATAATTGTATAGAAAAGTTCCTTAAGTGACCCACTATCAGATTCCTTCAAGCCATGTTGATTTGCCGAAAAACATAGCCACCAGGAGGCGGGGCTATTTGCCTTACTTAAATGGCTATAGTGAAAACTTAAAAAATCTTCTCCTCCTAAAATGTCAGACTGATTTCAAATAATTTTGTAGAAATGTTCCTTCAGTGACCCACTATCAGATTCCTTCAAGCCATATTGATTGGTCGAAAAACATGGCCGCCAGGGGGCTGGGCTATTTTGCCTTATATGGCTTGAGTGAAAACTTGTGTTTGGCCGATTTTCAAATAACTTTGTAGAAATATTCATAGGGTGAACACGTATCAGATTCCTTCAAGCCATGTTGATTGGTCGAAAAACCATGGTCGCCAGGGGTTGGGGCTTATATGGCTAAAGTGAAAAAAAATAAAATCAGGTGAGCGATCCAGGGCCATCAATAATTTAACCCCTTCCACATGCAAAATATTTGTCACAGACGACTTTGAAAACATCTAGGCAAACATATGGAAAATCTCTATGAATGAAAGTATAATTATTGAATAGAAGTTAAACATGATGGCCCTAGATCTCTCACCTGAATTATGCAATAGGTGAATTATGCAATGTGATTTCTAATGCAAAACACATAAAGACAATTATTCTGACAAGGATTCAAAATGCAACTTCCAGTGTTAACAAATGCTTTCTTCATTTGGCCAAGTGACGAATGACCTATATTCGAACATGGACTAGATATCATAAGGACAAACATTCTGACATAGTTTCAACTTGCTTAAATGAAAAATGCGGCCTTCAGAGTTTTAACAATATTTTCCTTCAATTTGGTGTAGTGATCTATTTTTAGCTCACCTGAGCTTTGCTCAAGGTGAGTTATTGTGATCGCCTTTTGTCCGGCGTGCGTCGTGCGTCAACTTCTTCTCCTCAGTAACCAGTTGGTCAATTGGGATGAAACTTCACAGAAAGAATCCTCTCAATGACCTCACCAGATTTCCTTCAAATTGCTGGGATCCATGCAGATTCTGGTTTCCATGGCAACGAAATGAAAAAAGGCAGATTTTCAAATAATTTTGTAGAAATGTTCCTTGGATGACCCCTCTCCTTCAAGCCAATTTGATTGGTCGAAAAACTGGTCGCCAGGGGGGGCGGGGCTATTTTGCCTTATATGACTAGAGTGAAAACTTAAAAAATCTACTTCTCCCAAACTGGTTGGCAGATTTTCAAATAATTTTGTAGAAATGCTCCTTGGATGACCCTCTATCAGATTCCTTCAAGCCATGTTGATTGGTCGAAAAACATGGCCGCCAGGGGGGCGGGACTATTTTGCCTTATATGGCTATAGTGAAAATCTTCTTCTCCGAAAGTGTCAGGCCGATTTTCAAATAATTTTGTAGAAATGTTTCTTAAGTGACCCACTTTCAGATTCCTTCGAGCCATGTTGATTGGGCATAAAACATGGCCGACAGTGGGCAGGGCTATTTTGCATTATATGGCTATAGTGAAAACTTAAAAAATCTTCTCCTCCAAAAGTATCAGGCCGATTTTCAAATAATTTTGTAGAAATGTTCCTAGGGTGACCCTCTACCAGATTCCTTCAAGCCAAGTTGATTGGTCGGAAACTATGGCCGCCAGGGGGCGTGGCTTATATAGCTTAAGTAAAAAAAAAAAATCAGGTGAGTGATTCCAGTGTCATCATGGCCCTCTTGTTTAATCCAATATGACCCATATTCAAACTTGGTCTAAATATCATTAAGATAAACATTCTGACCAAACTTTAAGCTGCTGAAGTAAAAAATGCAGCTTCTACAGTGTTACAAGATTTTCCCTCAATTTACCCTAGTGACCTAGTTTTTAGCTCCACTTGCTGAAAGCCAGTCGAGCTCTTATGTCATGGCGAATTGTCTGTTGTGCGAACGTGCGTGTGTGCATCAACTGTTTGCTTCAAACGACTTCTCCTCTCTGACCACTTGGCCAATTGGGATGAAACTTCATAGGAAGAATCCTCTCAATGTCTTCTCCTAAATTCCTTCAAATTGTTTGGATCCAAGCAAAATTCTGATTTCAGATTCCTTCAAGCCATGTTGATTGGTCGAAAAACATGGCCGCCAGAGGGCAGAGCTATTTTTTCTTTTGTGGCTATAGTGAAAACTTAAAAAATCTTCTCCTCCGAAAGTGTCAGGCTGATTTGCCAGGGCTCAGGGCTGTTTTGACTTATATGGCTATTGTGATTTTCAAATAATTTTGTAGAAATGTTCCTTAAGTGACCCTCTATCAAATTCCTTCAAGCCATGTTGATTAGTCGAAAACTATGGTCGCCAGGGGGCGGCGCTATTTTGCAATTATATGGCTATAGCGAAAACTTAAAAAGTCTTCTTCTCCGAAAGTGTCAGGCTGATTTGCCAGGGCTCAGGGCTGTTTTGACTTATATGGCTATTGTGAAAACTTAAAAAATCTTCTCCGACAAAAGTATCTGGCCGATTTCCAAATAATTTTCTAGAAATGTTCCTTGAGTGACTCTCTATCAGTTTGCACCAAGCCATGTTGATTGGTCTTAAAATATGGCTGCCAGGGGGCGGAGCTGTTAGCCTTATATTGGCTTAAGTGAAAATTTTAAAAATCTTCTCCTCCCAAACTATTTGGCTGATTTTTAAATAATTTTGCAGAAATGTTCCTTGGGTGACAGACACTCTACGAGATTCCTTCAAGCCATGGCGATTGGTCAAAAAACATGGCCACCAGGGGACAGGGCTGTTTGGAGATTTATTTTTGCCTAATGGCAGTGGAGCGATACTGGCCCTCTTAGGCCTCTTGTTGAACAGGCACGACCAAAATTCGAACTTGGTCTACATATCATCAAGACAAACATTCTAATAAAATTTCAACATGCCCAAGTTAAAAATGTATCCTCCAGAGTTTTAACAAGATTTCTCTTCAATGTGGCCTTTTGACCTAGTTTCTGACCCAATATGACCAATATTCAACCTTGACATATGATCAAGACAAACATTCTTAAAAAGTTTCAACATGCTCATGTTAAAAATGCGACCTCCAGAGTGTTATCAATATTTTCCTTCAATTTGACCTAGTGACCTAGTTTTTGACCTCATAATTATGGGCCAGTTTCAAACTTGTCCAAGATATAATGGAGATGAATGTTCTGTTAAACTTTGATGAAGATCGGATGCAAATGTAGCCTTTAGGGTGTTAACAAGGCAATTCTTGACGATGCACACCGGTCGGACGCTTGACAAAATGTGATCACCATAGCTCACCTTGAGCAATTTGTGCACAGGTGAGCTAAAGATATTGTAACAAAAGGTGAAATTGCTCAAAAAGAACAATTTCTCCATTTGTAACAATGTTTTCAAAAGTTGACTTCTGCAGATTTGTCAAATTGCATCTAAATGTTGTAAAGGGTGAACTTATTAATTGAGACAAGTTGATGCCTTTTGAAGCAGACTATGGATGAAACTATTAGGACAAATTGAAAATTTGCTCTTCTGTAAATTACCTGTCCCTCAACAACTTTACTTTATTGCCTAGATATGGTGTTCCTAGGGTGACTATCTTTAGATATTTGTTCAAGCCATTTTGTTTTTGTTGAAAATATGGCTACCATAGTATCCTGCATCAACAGTTGGTTTAATTAATTAACCCTTTCCCACCTTCAGACGCATGTTGACACCGCTGTAGCTGACAACTTTTTATAACATTGTGACAAAAGGAGAAATTACTCTATAAGCGCAATTTCTACTTTTTGTCACAATGTGTTATACTTCTTCCAGTTATACCTTCATTTATAGAAAGTATCAATACTTTTTTCACAATGTTTTCAAAGTTGTCTGCTACAGATTTCGAGCCCCGCTAGCTCAGTCGGTAGCGACGCGGGCTGTCAATCCAGGGGTTGTGAGTTCGAATCCCGGCTCGGCCAACTTTCTTTCCGACGATTAACAAAAGTCAATGTGACATGCGTCATTCGTCTTCCACCAATGGGCTTAGTCTATGTGGAAAAGCAGCCAGTTGCTTGGGAAGATTGTTGTGTGGAGTACTGGTGTGAGAAAACCAGGAAATGCATTAGTAGGTGAACTGGCCGCCGTGATATAACTGAGAAATTGTTAAAAACGGCGTAAAACCCCCAAACAATCAATCAATCAATCTGCTACAGATTTATTGTATGTCGAAAAGGGTTACTGGTAATGACAAAAAATCTCCTTCAATATCAGTGATCTGATATAATATTAGAATGTCTTATGTAACCCTTTTCATAGCATATAACTCTGAAAATAGTTACAATAATGTCAGGTTACTCCATCACCTGGGTCTAATTCTGCCTAAGTACAATAACGCTAAGTAAAATTCTTAAATACTTTTAAGTCTTAATTTAAAAGCATATTTCATCATTTTTGTTTTTCTAATATTTTGTAAAACATAAATGGTGGAATGTAAGTTCACAAAAATAGTTACCTTGCTGACTAACAATTCTTGTAAAGTAATGAAATATTTTGGCATTTTTATAATTGAAACAAAATTTATGAAATATATTTTTAAGTATTTTTAAAAGTATTTCTTAGAGCTAAGTATGTTTAGTGGAATTGGACCCTGGTAAACAATTGATGATATTACTTGGTGTAATCAAGTTCCAGCAGTGTGCCAATAAGCAGTCTCTCCTTTTTACACAATCATGTTTTCAAAGTTGTCTCCTGCAATATTATTTTAAAGTGGGAAAGGTTAAGCATTGAAACTGCGACGATGTACCTGTGTTTGTCAATTGATTCGTGCTTATTCCTGTTTAACACTTTCAGACTTATAAACAATCTGCAGCAGACAACTTTGGAAACATCTAGGCAAATAAATTGAAACTCTCTTTAAATGAAAGTGCGATTATAATATACCGGTAGTTGAAACATTCTCCTGTTGCCTCAATGTTTTCAAACGTTGTCTGCTGCAGAGGCGTCAGAAAGCGTCTGTTTGTAGGAAAGGGTTGAAGCATTAAAAATGCCTAACATTATGTGTTTGTTTTTATTAGCTCACCTGAGCACGAAGTGCTCAAGGTGAGTTATTGTGATCGTCTTTTGTCCAGCGTCCGTCGTGCGTTGTCCGTCAACCTTATTCTCCTCAGTAACGAGTGGGTCAATTGGGATGAAACTCCACAGAAAGCATCCTCTCAATGACCTCACCAGAATTCCTTCAAATTTTTGGGATCTATGCAGAATTCTGGTTTCCATAGCAACGAAACAAAAACAACTTTAAAATTCTTCTTCTCCCAAACTGGTTGGCAGATTTTCTAATTATTTTGTAAAAATGTTCCTTGGATGACCCTCTATCAGATATCTTCAAGCCATGTTGATTGGTCGAAAAACATGGTCGCCAGGGATCGGGGCTATTTTGCCTAATATGGCTATAGTGAAAACTTAAAAAATCTTCTCCTCCGAAATTTTCAGACCGATTTTTAAATAGTTTTGTAGAAATGTTCGTTAAGTGACTCTCTATCAGATTCCTTCAAGCCATGTTGATTGGTCGAAAAACATGGCCACCAGGGGGCGGACTTTTTTGCATTATATGGCTTGAGTGAAAAATCTTCTTCTCTGAAAGTGTCAGGCCGATTTTCAAATAATTTTGTAGAAATATTCAATGGGTGACACTCTATCAGATTCCTCCAAGCCATGTTGATTGGTAGAAAACTATGGCCCGCAGGGGTTGGGGCTTATATGGCTAAAGTGAATAAAAATAAAATCAGGTGAGCGATCCAGGGCCATTACGGCCCTCTTGTTTTGAATATAGCTGCTGGTGATAGTGATAACTACAACTCTGATGCCTTCATATGCGCCATTTTAACTCACGGGGAAGAAGGAGTTGTTTATGGTACAGACGCGAAAATAGAAATAGAAGACTTGTTAAAACCGTTCAAAGGAAGTAGTTGTGCAGGGCTCGTAGGAAAACCAAAAATATTTTTTATACAGGTAAAATTTCATTTCCTTGCAGATGCATTCTGCAGTAGACTACTTTTTAAATCATTCTGGAAAAAGAAGAAATTTCCTATACTAAGCAATTTTTCTTTTTCCGACATTATTTTCTTAAATCAGTACTTCATTTAGAGAACGCTCCCATATGTATTCATAAGATGATCTCTACAGCAGCTTTGTTTTATTAGCTCACCTGTTACATAGTGACAAGGTGAGCTTTTGTGATCGCGCTTTGACCGTCGTCTGTCCACAATTTCTTGTGAACACGATAAAGTCTTCATTTATTATCCGATGTTTACCAAACGTATTCAGTAGATAGATATACATGAAAGCTCGGTTCCTTTCGAAAACCAGATCCGTTCACTCACGCATGACCGGTTTATGGCCCTTTAAAATTGGCAAAATTGCTTAAATTGACCTTGTGAACAAGATAAAGTCATCATTTATTATCCGATGTTTACCAAACTTATACAGTAGCTAGATATACATGAGAGCTCAGTTCATACATGACTGTTTTATGGCCCTTTACAATTGGCAAAATTGTTATTATTGACTTTGTGAACACAATAAAAACTTCATTCATTTGTTACATGTCCTTTAAATTGGCAATATTGACACATTATTGGATGATGCAGATATTGAAAACAGAAATTCTACCATTACATTCGCTCCTGGAGAAGGTCAAAGAACTCTCAGTATTTTTCAAGATAAAGATTCAGAATGTTCCTTAAGTGACCCACTATCAGATTGGACGATTTTCAAATAATTTTGTAGAAATATTCCTAGGGTGACACTCTTTCAGATTCCTTCAAGCCATGTTGATTGGTCGAAAACATATTTCAAAGACATTGTATGAAATGGGGAAATCATTATAACAAACTTCTAACAATTTAATCAAAAGTTTGTTTCAAACAATCCATATACGGTCAAATCATGGCTTGTAAACCCTTTCCCACATACAACAAGTATGCAGAAGATCTCTTCAGGTGAAAGTTATACTATATAATAGAGCTGAAAACATTGTGAGCTATCTCTCCATTTTCCACAATATGTTTAAAACATTGTCTGCTGCAGATGCGTCGGAAAATGTCTGCACGTGGGGAAGGGTTAAGATCTTGGAATTTGAATTCCCCCTGACCCCTTTTAAGTTTATAAGTCTGTATCAAATTATAGCTCCAGTTTTCCAGATAATACCTGTTATGAGCCCTTATTCTTTAATAAGAATATCTGTCCCCTGCAGCTGCAGCAACAAAAGTTGTTGGCTCTTGAATTCAAACAATTCTGTATCAAACTTAGCATTATATATTGTCACAAGATGTACTTGATAACAGTTGATAACTGTTGTTTAGTGGTAATTTATATCTGTTGTTTTGTGTGGAGCCGCAATACCTCAGTCAGTAATGATGACTTTTGAACCAGGGGCTGTGAGTTTAATCGTGGCTTAGCTATTCATTGTTTCTGATGATTGAGGAAAGGCATTGGGACTTTGGTCAGTTGTTTTCCACCATTAGCCTTTTTGTCCATGAGGGAAGATGATCTGTTGCCTGGAAAAATGTTGTGTGGAGTACTGGTATGAGAAAACCAGGTGACACTTGGTTAGTTGAACTGGCAGCCATGATGAGACTGAAAATATGTGGAAAACAGCATTAACCCTTTCCCGCATACAACAATTATGCAAGCAGACGACTCTGAAAACATCTGGGTAAAAAAAAAGAAAAATCTCTCAAAATGAAAGAACAATTAAATTTTAGCTCCACTGGCTGAAAGCGCGTCAAGCTCATGTCATGGCGAATTGTCCGTCGTGCATGCGTCAACTTTTTGCTTCAAACGACTTCTTCTCCATAACCACATGGCCAATTGGGATGAAACTTCATCTTCTCCTCCTAAACTGGTTGGCCGATTTTCGAATAAGTTTGTAGAAATGTTTCTTTGATGACCCTCTATCAGATTCCTTCAAGCCATGTTGATTGGTTGAAAATATGGCCACCAGGGGGCAGGGCTGTTTTGCCTTAAAGGGCTATAGTGAAAACTTAAAAAATCTTCTCCGACAAAAGTATCTGGCTGATTTTAAAATAATTCTGTAGAAATGTTCCTTGGTAACTCTTTCAGATTTCACCAAGCCATGTTGATTGGTCTTAAAATATGGCTGCCAGGGGGGTTGGGCTGTTAGCCTTATATTGGCTTTAGTGAAAACTTTAAATATATTCTCCTCCCAAACTATTTGGCCGATTTTGCAGTAATGTTCATTGGGTGACACACTACAAGATTCCTTCAAGCCATGGTGATTGGTAAACAAACATAGCCAACAGGGGGCGAGGTTGTTTGGAAAGTAAATGTTTGCCTAAAGGCAGTGGGGCGATACTGGCCCTCTTGGGCCTCTTGTTAAGTTGATAACACTGTGACAAAAGGATGAATTGCCACACTGTTGTCCAAACCCTTCTGCTGCAAAGGCGTCTGAAAACCTAGTATGTATATTGGAAGGGGTTTAGCTCCAATCCAATCAATTAAAGTTGTTCCTTTTTAACCATTTTCCACATAAAACAAATTTGCAGAATACGCTTTGAAATCTTGTAGGCGAAAATGTAGAAAATCTATTATTACTGGAGAAAGTTGAAAACATTGTGGCAAAGTGAGAACTGCTTGTTTCGAGCAATTTCTCCTTTAGTCAAAATGTTTTCAAACTTCATCTGCTGAAGAGGCGTCTATATATGGAAAAGGGCTAACTACATGCATTACACAATTTACTATTTGTACAGGCATGTCAGGGATCTAATTTCGCTGGAGGGGTCGGGGACGACGTGGCCGACTCTAAAGGTCACATGCCCATGGAACAGGAAGTCCAGGTCCACAAAATCCCATCAGAAGCCGATTTTTTAATAGCTTACTCAGTCGTTCCAGGTTTGAATCGTGTAACTTATCTTAACCCTTTCCCACATACAACAAATCTGCAGCAGACGACTTTGAAAACTTGGAAACTATTAATAAATGTATGATGATAGAATAAAGAGGAAGACATTGTGGCAAAAGAGAAATTGCTCATCATGAGCATGTTTACAAAAATCGTCTGCTGCAGATGCGTCAAAATGCATATATGTATGTAGGTGGGGAAGTGGTTTATTTTACAAACCATTGGAAGGTATCGTCATAAACTTAAAAAAAACGATTTGAGTTTAATTTTCCCTGTAAACGTTACAAACATCTGTTTACTTGGAGTAAATGGTATAGCACCAACCTTAACCCTTTCCCTCATATAGATGTTTTCTGTCGCCTCTGCAGTAGACAGCTTTTTGAAAACATGGCGACAAAAGAAGAAATTGCTAAACGAGCAATTTCTCCTTTTGTCACAATGTTTTCAATTTTATTCAATTCTTGTACTTTTATATAAAGGGAGTTTCAATTTTCGGGTATGTTTTCAAATTCAAAAAATTGTTGTATGTCGGTAAGGGTTTTTATCCTAAGGTCCCTGGATTGATTCCTGTATGAGTGTGGACAATATTTGGTATTTCCTAACATATTAGGAAACACATGTCAGGTGGCCTAGCTGCCATGATTAACTTAAAATCCATAGGAAAACGGTATTTACGCTTTCCCATATAATAGACACGTTCTGACTGCTCTGCAGCAGAATACTCAACACTTTGAAACCATTGTGACAAAAGGAGAAATTTGCTAAAAATAAACTTTTTTAAGTAACTTTACTTTCATTTGCAGAGATTTTCAATAATTTTGTCTCTTTGTTTTCAAAGATGTCTGCTATGACCAACCCATGCTGTTTTCGTGATGGTTTCAAAAGTTATGTTTTCGAGAAATTAAAAGTTTTCTGCCTACATTTTTTCCCATATTCAGATACACCTTTAAACATCTAAAAGACAAATTTTGAAAATATTTTAGCAAGAGGAGAAATGGTTCAACCTAAGCAATTTCTCCTTTTGCCACAATTTTTTCAACTCTGTTCAATAATTATACTTTCATTTATAGAGATTTTCCATGTTTTACCTAAAAGTTTCCAAACTTTCTACTGCAGCCTTGTTGTAAGAGGGATAATCCAGAAGTGATAGAACTTTTGTTATGCTTTCGACATAAATCAAGCTTGCAGAAAATAAACCTGATTTTATCAAAAGTTCACATTTCTCTTACATACATGACAAATATTTGAATAATTCGTTGGAAAATGAGTAACTGGAGTCACCGTATCGAGGGCTTGGCGTAAAACGGTTGTAGCTCAAAACCTATTTTGAAAACTCTGGATTAGGGGCAATTTTAACCCTTTTGTAAACAATGCAAATTTAGGTGCCATTGCTCAGAACGAGCAATGGCACCTAAATTTCCATTGTTTACTAAGAAAAATGATTAACGCTTATAAAGACTTTATGGCGAGGTAATTAACCTTGGTAAAAAAAATACCAATTTTAGTTAGAACCGTTTCACGCCAAGCCCTCGATATGAAGTGGAAACAGTTACATCAACACACTTTTTGCATCAACTTCCCCAGTAGCCATTGCTGAAATACATTTTTTAACCCTTTCCTTCATAAGACAATTTTGCAGCAGACGACTTTGAACGTATTTTGTCAAAAAATAGAAAATCTCCATAATTGAATGGATAACCTATGACAAAAAGTGGAAAACATTGTGGCAAAAGGAGAAATTGCACGTGTTGTGCAATTTCTTCTTTTGTCACTATGTTTTCAGAAAGTCGTCTGCTGCAAAGTGGTCAGAAAGCGTCTATATGAGGGAAAGGGTTAAACACTGTTCATCGAAATGTGTAACATATGATGATGTGTAACAATTCTTGTGGTGAAGAAAAACGCTGGCACTGTTCTTTTCAACGTCTGAAATTCATGGATCCTTTGCAGGTGACTATTCATGGAGAAACAGTGAGAATGGATCCTGGTTTGCCCAAGCTCTGTCCGAAATCCTTGCCAAGAATTGGGAAACGATGGACTTGCTGACCATGATGACCCGAGTCAACAAAAAGGTGGCCTTGAAGTTTGAATCCCAAACAGGGAAAGATTTTATGAATCAGAAAAAACAAATTCCGTGTATTACATCCATGCTGACTAAACTAGTGAGGTTTACGGAGATACCTATATAGAGAGGGATTCGCAGGTTACCGAAATATCGGATTTCCACGCGAAGAAACGTCATACGGCGAGATAAGGCGCGCACCTGTTTATATGGCGAGATATGGCGCGCACCTGTCTATACGATTTCGTCTGTGGATTTAAGAATTACGCTAATTATGTAGTATTAATGTTCATGTCATGTTCTTCAAATAATCAAGCTTGCTATATTCTTTATGTGTTTCCTAAAAACATCCTTGTAAACTGAACTATAATAAAAATGGGAAATTAAATCCGATTATTCTCGTAGATTTGTTTATGCAAACAAAACAGAAAAAAAACCGTGATGCATCGTCTTCAAGTGATTTAAACATACCATTCGTCTATTTTTAGGTGTAATGTTTTTCAATTTCAATTTCTTTAATACTCCCAGTTTGTACATGGACAAAAACATGAGGTAAATACAATTTAGCATTACAAACGGCGAAACAAAATGACATATATACATGACAGAATATAGAACAACCCTCTTTGTACTGTTGTTTACAAACAAGATAATAATTATGTAGATATCTGAATAGACAGATATTGATCAATATTGATTTTTTTATTTTAATTTTAATTTTTGAGATTAGAATAGTTAAACCAGGGACACTATATTACAATATAGTGTCCCTGGTTAAACTAGGCAAAAATGTAATTAACCGGATTTTATAACCTTGGGTTACTGTTTAATTTCAGTCACCCTTTTACCTCCCTTTGTATACACTAACGGATTTTTTGGATTGGAAGAGTAAGTTCCCTTTGTAGACTTCTAACGGATTTTTTTTTAACACGAGAATCTAGTAAATCGTGCTTCAACGGCCTTATAACGTTATTTCTATCTATTCTTCGTGCAAATGGATATAGTTTACGTTGGAGTGGTGTTATAATGATGGATTACATTGTGCATATTTAGTTTCTTGTTATTGTTTTTCTGTTATATTTGGAAATTCAACGGTGTATACCAATATGAACGGTAATTCGGATATTCTATTTCGGACAGCAATTCATTTGAGCAATGAATGAACAGTTATAAAGGAATTGTCAGATAAGTGATTTCTTGTACTTTGTATACATAATCTATATATTGTAACTGATAAGTAGCTTTAAATCTTTTTAAATTTAATTGTTTTTATCTGTTTGTTTTAGTTTTTTTGTTATATTTATTTTTGTCATTAATTTTCTGACCAGTCCTAATTTTTAAGTAAATCATTGTATTACACTTGTTTAATATACCTATGTTATAACAGTTTTTGTCTAATGCAAATGTAATTATTGGTAATTATTGGTTATTTTTATGTTTATAATTGATGACCTGATTCTTTGTGAGATTTTTATTTATTTCAGGAGAAGACTGGATGGAAGAAAATATCAACAATCTATTCTCGAAGAAAAAATAGCAGTTAACTTGTCTTCTTTAAAATGGTACACATGGTAAGTGAGAATATTAGCATTTTTCGCTGTAAGATGGTTAAACACAAAATACTTCTTTACTACAAATTACAGTAATCATACACATAGCACTGATTATAGTGTAAAGCATTGAATATTATACATAACTACAAAGTGTCCATGTGTAATATTACATTTTCTTATGTACATGTTCCTTCCCGGAATAACATAGATTATATGAATTTTGCTAATTAATGTAATACATTAAAACATTACAACACAATTTCACAACAATACAATTTCATATTAAACATCCTGACAGTACATTGCAAGGTAAACACATAATTTCTGCCACTTATGAGTTACATGTGCAGACAGTGAAGCCACAGATCTGCCCGCAAGTATGCACAGACTGATCTGTATCTTCCCTGTCTGTCTATTTGTTTAAAACAGATTCAATTTTATAAAAATATTTAGTACTTATAACATACCGTTTTTAACCGTTTATCATTTACCCGACTCACAGGGTAATGTTAAACAGTTCTAAGTTATCATACATTTTATACATCAATTTTATATACTATTTTCAAATATAAATTGCAATACATTTTTACATCACCACCAATTTCTATCATCAACATTTACTGATATTGGACTGGCGTATTAATTATAGGTTGCTTTAACACTTTTCATAATGACATTTAGGAATTTACTAAGATTTAACATATCAGTTTTATTGTTAGTATTAAATATTTGATAAAACTTAATGGTATTCGGGTGATTATAGTAATACTTTTTTATGAATTGTTTTCTTTGATTTTCAAAGTGTTTGCATTCAAGGGTATAGTGGAATTCATCCCCTATGGTTAGATTGCATAATTGACATGTTCTTTGTGGAACCGGGATGCTATGCCATCTGCCTACTTCTATAGGCAATCTATGGTTGCCAGTCCTGAAAGCTGTCAGAATTTTGCAGTAATAGTTTGGTAAATATTTAAAGTAGGTGTTCATTTCATATGAATCTTTGATTAATTTATAGTTGTTACCACTGGAAGATTTGGATAGATTGTGTGTCCATTGTTGCATGTATTGGTCTTTCATTTTCTGCTTGAAAGATAATGAGATCCATTTTGGATTAACGTTAAATTGATTATTCCATACATTACCATAGCCATTGTTCATTAGTAAATTTTTTACATTTTCTAGCCATTTAGATTTGACTCTACTTTGGTTGCTGTATAAGCTAAGATATAAAATGTTAGATAATTTATTAGTGGTGGTATTATGTAATCTACTCCAAAAGCTAATAACTCTACTTTTAATATCTATTTCGAGTGGCGTAATTCCAAGTTCACTGTAAAGTATATTTGAAGGTGTAGATTTTTTCAAATGTAAAATTTGTTTAAAGAATTTAAGTTGTACTCTTTCTAGTATATCTACATTGCTGAATCCCCACAGCTCACAACCGTATAAAAGGATTGGTTTAATTGTTATGTTAAATATTTCAATTTGCAAATCATATGGTAATTCTAAATTTCTAATTTTTCTAAAAAGAGAAAACATAGCTTTATTTGCTTGTTCTGCTATATGTTTTTTAGCGTAAAGGTATGTTCCGGTTCTAGACACGAATATTCCGAGATATTTATATTCGTTTACAATTGCAATTTCTTGTTCTTTGAAAGTGAATTTATATTTATATATTTTGCTTCTTGAACCTATGATCAGGATTTTGGTTTTTTTAGAATTAACTGTTAATTTCCATTGATCACAATATTTTTCAAAAATGTTAAGACTGTTTTGTAAATCATGATTGCTATCACTGATTAGCACTGTATCATCTGCGTATAAAACAATGTATACTTTTAGATAAAGAAACAATTCATCCGTATGTGTCTCAGTCTCTATACCTTTGGCATTATGTTCAATTAAAAAATCTTCCAAATCATTTAAATATAATGAGAATAACAGGGGTGATAGGTTTTCACCTTGCCTAACACCAGAAGTGCATGGAAAGAAACTGGATACACCTGTAGTAGTGACTATTCTTGACTTGATATCTTCATACATTTTCCTGATCAAATTGAAACATTTTCCATTAATATCATATTTTAATAATTTTGACCATAATCCTTGTCGCCATACCGTATCAAATGCTTGCTTAAAATCAATAAATGCACAGTATAACTTACGTTTGCTTGCTTTAAGCATATCAACAAGGCACTGTATAACAAATAGATTATCAGTAGTAGAATGATCCTTTCTAAATCCCGCTTGACAGTTATTAATTATATTGTTATTTTCTACAAATTTGTTTAATCTGGTGTTTATAATGCTGGTAAATAATTTGCCCAAACAACTTAGTAGTGTTATAGGCCTGTAATTTTCTGGTTGGTTCTTGTCTCCCTTTTGTTTATAAATCGGAATAATGTTTCCGCTGGTCCAACTTTTGTGAACCAAATTGTCTCTATTAAAGGTGTGAATTTAAGTGGTCTATGCAATGCCATAATTATTGGACATTTGTATAGTTTGTCTTGACTCGACTGGGAAATGTTGACACCTTGTAGGTGAGAGACAAATATCTCGAAAATTTATCAATAAAGAATATATCAATATAGAATTTGACACTTTGTTGACACATAGACATTTCACATGACTGAACCATTTGTATAACAAGAGTGTTACTCTTACGACTATATAATTTGATACTTTTTCAACCACTCTGCATATTAAATTGATGTTCATCTAATCATTATCTACGTGAAATTAAGTTTAATATGGCTAGATACAAGAATGACGATTATTTTTTCTGGGATGATGACCTTGATTTAGATTTTATATTAGGTGATTTTACTGCAGATGAAAATGACCATAAAGAAAATAAGGTTAGCGACAGTAAAGAAAATAAGGTTAGCGATCAACAACTGTATTCCTGTCCTGAATGTCCAAAAGAATACAAAACTATCTCGGGGTTCAGAGGACACGTGTTGAAAAAACATGACAAACATTTGAAAGGTTAATATTATTATTCTATCTCATAACGACGACTAAAAACCTAGATCATATTGAACCAAATCGCAAAAATGTAAAAATCTTCACGAGGAGCCAGGGTCAGGCAGGGTCTTTCAAATAATCTTTGAAAGACCCTGGGTCAGGGGACAATGTCAGTAGATTAAGATTTATTTCCAGAACACTTTTACTTTGCTTCGATGTCTTCAAGATTCTGCACGGTCGAGGTATTTTAAGTATTTGTTCAAGACTGCAAAAAAAGATGAATATTCTGAATTTTAAAAAATATGAAAAATGCAATTTAGGGTGACATATTTGCATGTTTAAAAAGGAGAAACCAGTATTTAATTATAGTTTTTTATTTACATACCATTAGCAGTGACCATTTAACCATATTTCGAATAATCATTTCGATAAAAAGTTGAAAACATTGTGGGAAAAGGTAATACTCTTTGTTTTGAACAAATTCTTAATTTTCCCATGTTTTCATATCTTCCGCTTCTGCAAAACTGTCAAAAAAGTTGACTATATTAAAAAGGAAAGGATATGCATTATTTAAGGAATTATTTATACTCAAAATATATCATAGGGCCAACACTACAATTGTTTTTTACAAAAGTCTTCTAATGAAAAAAAAGTAAATATATTACATAAATTTATAACATTCTAAACCAAAGTATTTTACAATTTAGAGAACCAAGAATTAACCCTTTTTCATATGAAGACGCAACTGCTACCGACAACTTTTGAAAACAGTCTTTCGAGCAATTTCTCCTTTTGTCACAATGTTTTCAACTACATGAAGTGAAGATATCTTTTTGTGCCTCTCTGATATTCGCCCATTTTATCATTTAAGCACTTTCCTGAATTGTTTTAATCCTTACCCACACTTATATGAAAAATCTGCAGCATACTACTTTGAAAACATCTAGAAAAAAATATGAAAATGGAAGTATAATTATTGAACAGTGGAAAACTTTGTAGCAAAAGGAGAATGCTCATTATAAGGAATTTCCTCTTTTACCACTATGTTTTATAAAAGTCATCTGTTTAACACTTACAGCAAGCAACCATAAAGTAGAAAGAGCCAGTTCTTCAACAGACATCCCCAAGACAAAAACAAGTAATAGGTCACAATTCATCCCAAATGATATTTACACAGATATTTTTGATGCGGCATACATTGGCGGATTTGAAGAGATAGAACAAAGCGCAATACATAATTTATTTGGAAAATCTCCGATTTGTGTCATAGCTGGGTATTGCAAGAACAGTGATGTTATGTTAGCCTTAGACACCTTGGATGGCTCCTAATGTCAAACGTTATGATTACCATGCTAATCCCATCGAGGGGATTTTGACTACCCTATCATTTCGGTCGAGGGGATTTTGACTACCCTATCATTTCGGTCGAGGGGATTTTGACTACCCTAACATTTTGGTCGAGGGGATTTTGACTACCCTATCATTTTCAGGGTGAGGGGATTTTGACTGAGGGGATTTTGAGTGTCTCCCTTTTTAACCAACTGCACATTATGCAATTCAGCACAACAATTAAAGATTTGACACAGACCTTAATTTCAGAGAACTGCCCCTTTCAGGATAATATCAATAGTTTCATACAAATATATTTGCTTGAATAAATCAACTCATTGCTTGTCAACTTTGCCAAAACAATGAAAGCAAAATCAAATGGGAAATGAAAAGTTTAAGTGAAAATGACCAGAAAGTGCTGGTCTATATTTCCGGGTATATAATTCATGCATTGAGAAAAAAGTACAGTAAAATTAAAAATTAAACAGAAAGATGCTCCAAAACAAAAACCATGGATTCATTAAAGCGACTGAAATCCAGATGGCACGAACAAAATAAAAAAATAAAAAATCGAATTCGCCTTAAATGTTATTCTTTATGTCATCCAAGTAAAACCAGGGTAGAAAATGTATCGTTTTTTATCAATAAAGTGAACTTAGGTCGTTTTCAATTGTCCCGATGGAGGATTTTTCCTATTTAAAAATACAACGGAATCCTTCAGAGGGGCACCTTGCAACGATCACGTGATATAACTATATAACGGTTCACTCTGACAGGCGTGTACAGTTATACACAATTTACACGTTTGGCGGAGTCGAACGACAGTAATCATAGAAATTTGTTTGTGATTGCATGAGCTCCTCGTGATTTTGCATAAAACCTTCATGGTATAAAAATGTTTCATTTAATGCGCATGCGTCCTATCGGTCATGTGACGACTCTTCAATTCACGTGACGACTTTTCAAGTCACGTGATGAATGAGATTAAAAGCATCGAAAGCTATTTATAAACTTACCCCGTTACTGACAGGGTAGAATTTGAGATGGAAAAAGTATCGAAAACAAGAAGATCTCACCGAATATAGGGTTATGTAATATGTCAGTTATCATATTTTAATGCCCCAAATACAAAAATAACACTTATTTTCTTAAAATTGGATTTTTTTTTTTTTTTCGACAGTTGGGTATCTGGAGTTCAGTCGCTTTAACAACAGATCTAATACATGAATCCTACATTGAGAAGTATTCTTCTCTATTAAAGAAAAAGGATCGAGGTGGACTGAAGTATCCTTCAGACAGTTTCTTCCTGCTTGTAAGATCTATGGAAAACTCATTACGCAAAGAACCACCCCCTTTCCTGACAAAAACCTATGTTAAAGAAACAATACTTGAGGACTACATGGTTAAATTTTACAATGAAAAAAATTATATCTAAATAATGCTCCAAGTCAAGTGCAGGAAGAGATTACTGTAAAACATGAATATTACTACATTGAAGATGTCATGAATCTATTTGTGACAATACGTGGATTTGCTGTAGCCAGAGTAGAAAGAAATAAAATGAAGGTCCAAAGAAAATTAAGTCTTCCAACCAAATCCGCACTTGGGGGAAGTTTCGGAGAAGCCCTAGAAGAAAGCTGTAAAAACGTCCAATGACTTTATGAGTGTTCTATTCCTAATCACCAGTAGCACTAGAATGATAACATAAGTGAATTAAAGGATCAATATTTGTTTATATAAATAAACATTAAATAATTTGCCACTAACTGGGTTTTTTTTTGGGGGGGGGGGGGGTTACGCTATTTTCAACATTATATGAGTTTTATCAAGGCAACATTTCACGTATCCTTGCTCCCTGGATATATAATCCAGTACGACTACTAGGCTAGGAAATGTGCCTTGCCCTAGAACACTCCTCCATGCAACTACCAAAAAGCCCATTTCTTAGTCCCCACCGCTGACCACTCTGCCAAGGCATATTAGGAACAGCGCTTAATTCCATGACGATAACTGGAACACAGATTTTTACGCTTTCCCAGAATAGAGACATATACTTTGTCAACCTCTTTCTAACTAATTAACTCTTCCGACTTCATACGCCTCTGCAGCAGATGACTTGTGTAAATATTAAAACCCATATGGTCACTTTTTGTCATAGTTATCAAAACCCATATGGTAAAAAAAACAGGGTAGTCAAAACCCATACGATAGAAAAAACAGGGTAGTCAAAACCCATATGGTTGAAAATGCAGAGTAGTAATAATTCAGTCACAGATGATAATTACTTTAAGTATTTAGTATATGGTTGCCATTTATCTTAGATGTAGGTTACTTGTATAAAGAAAAGACTAAACAATTAAAATTTATAATTTTATTTTATCTTTGAATACACCTAAATACATAATTTTCACAAATATATACACTTCAGAAGTTCCTTGTGTCTTCTTTCCTTTCCAAATGGATGAGAGTTCCTCTCTTTACACGCTTCTGTGGGGCCTGTCCAATATCACATCTCAAAATGTCTGCCTCTATCATGGCTGAGTCTTTAACAATAGAATTAATAACTGTTCAAAGCGAAGGGTTCTTGTTGTCCATCAAGATGTTTAAAGGCGTTATTCCATGATTCACACTGATTGTTAGTCCGGTCTTGGTTGGCGATAGTAACATTGTGAAAGTTCCAAACAAGCTGCAGTAATAGTTAATGTAGGTCTTCAATTTTTGAAAGCAGTTAACAATAGACAATATTTTAACAAAGGACATCTTAACCCTTTCCCTCATACGACAATTCTGCAGCAGACGACTTTGTCAAAACATAGAAAATCTCCATAATTGAATGGATAACATATAACATACAACCTATTGTTATCATTTATAGAAAATATCACTTTAAAGTAATTTTCACCATAATTCCTTTTTGTCATAGTAGTCAAAACCCATATGGTAAAAAAAACAGGGTAGTCAAAACCCATACAATAGAAAAAACAGGGTAGTCAAAACCCATATGGTTGAAAATGCAGAGTAGTAATAATTCAGTCACAGATGATAGTTACTTTAAGTAATTAGTACAAATACTAAGTCTTTTTATTTAAACATAACACAATTTATAAATATTAATTAAACAAGAGAAAAGCAAAATATAATCAATTAGCATAGCCCACTTAAATGGACGTCCTCCCATTTACATAATCTGAACAAAGAGACTGAAGTATTTTCTGATGGATGAGAGTTCCTCCATTTACAGGCTTCTGTGGGGCCTGTCCAATATCACATCACATAATTGAATTAAGGTGATAATTACTTAAAAGTGATATTTTCTATAAATGATAACAATAGGTTGTATGCTTTTATGCTCTCTGTTCCTCACAGTTATTGATTGTGTTAATCATAATTACTATGCTATTAGTAATTACTATCTTAAGATGTCCTTTGTTAAAATATTGTCTATTGTTAACAGCTTTCAACAATTGAAGACCTACATTAACTATTACTGCAGTTTGTTTGTAACTTTTACAATGTTACTATCGCCAACCAAGACCGGACTAACAATCAGTGTGAATCATGGAAAAACGCCTTTAAACATCTTGTTGGACACAAGAACCCTTCGCTTTGGACAGTTATTAATTATATTGTTAAAGACTCCACAGAAGCGTGTAAAGAGAGGAACTCTCATCCATCAGAAAAGACTGGTCTCTTTGTTCAGATTATGTAAATGGGAGGACGTCCCTTGAGGACTTTTTAAACATGATAGGAACTTGTATAAGGCTGAAAAAAAATGCTGAAAATGTGGTTAAATAAAAAGACTTAGCATTTGGAAAGGAAAGAAGACACAAGGAACTTCTGAAATGTATATATTTGTGAAAATTATGTATTTAGGTGTATTCAAAGATAAAATAAAATTATAAATTTTAATTGTTTAGTCTTTTCTTTATACAAATAACCTACATCTAAGATAAATGGCAACCATATACTAAATACTTAAAGTAATTATCATCTGTGACTGAATTATTACTACTCTGCATTTTCAACCATATGGGTTTTGACTACCCTGTTTTTTCTATCGTATGGGTTTTGACTAACCTGCATTTTCTATTGTATGGGTTTTGACTACCCTGTTTTTTTTTACCATATGGGTTTTGACTATTATGACAAAAAGTGACCATATGGGTTTTGAATGTCCCCCTGTGCAATGTTTTGATAATGGAAAGAATTAATTTGCTGATAGATACAAACATTTATTTTTAAATAAGTAAATATCCAAATTCAGACCGAAAGAATCAATTCGTAAAATATAAAAAACTTAATAAAAGATTATTCTATTATGTTCATGGGGGTTTTGTCCAATGGGTTAAAATCCTAGGGGGGTATTATTCCATGGGTGTATTGTCCGACGGGGTTTTGTCCCACAGGGTTTATGTCCCACAGGGGTTTTGTCCTACACTCCAGCCATTACTACCATGTTTACGGTATTTGTTATGACCTAGCCAGGGATCGAACCCCAAACTACTGCACCCAAGGCGGACAATCTTCCACTACAATAACGGGGCTTGTGGATTAAGAAACCTTAAAACTATTGACTATTTACTAAGAAAATTAAAAGCTTTATGTTCTACAAAAGATGCATGCAAATATTATCTGAGGAAAACTGCTGTAAAATTCCAATGAGAAAGAATTTTAATTACAATGGCCTTTTTTCATAATTTCGGTACAGATTTCTATCATTGTTGTTACTTTCTGCATTTGATTGATGTTTGTAGATGAAGAAATCTTAAATCAATGGATGTTTTATCAATCAAATAAGAAGTTTTATACGCTATAAAAGATGCATGAAAATACTGTCTGAGAAGACTTATGTCAAGTTCTATTGAGAATTAAGTGAAATTACAAGAACCTTTTTTTCTTATGTTTGAACAGAATTCTACCATTTTTAGCTCGACTATTCGAAGAATATGAGAGCTATACTACTCACCCTGGCGTCTGCGTCTGCGTCGACGTCACACTTTGGTTAAGGTTTTGCATGCAAGTTCTTAAATACTACATGTATTGCATTGAAACTTTCTACAACCCTACCAAACTATCACACCAATGTAGATTATCAAGTTAGATAAATCTATCCTGCATTTTATGCAAGTTATGGCCCTTTTTTACTTAGACATTCTGGTTAAAGTTTTGCGTGCAACTAAAGTAAGAGTCCATATCTCAGTATTTGATTGATGCATTGCATTGAAACTTTATACAGCACTACCCAACTATCACACCTATGTAGATTATCAAGTTAGATAACTCTATCCTGCATTTTATGCAAGTTATGGCCCTTTTTTTACTTAGAAATTCTGGTTAAAACTTTGCGTACAACTAAATTAAGAGTCCATATCTCAGTATTGACTTGATGCATTGCATTGAAACTTTCTACAACCCTACCCAACCATCACACCTGTGTAGATTATCATCTAAGATAACTATATCCTGCATTTTAGGCAAGTTATGGCACTTCTTTTTTACTTAGAAATTCTGGTTAAAGTTTTGCGTGCAACTAAATTAAGAGTCCATATCTCAGTATTTACTTGATGCATTGCATTGGAACTTTCTACAACCCTACCCAACTATTACACCTGTGTAGATTATCAAGTATGATAACTCTATTCTGCATTTTATGCAAGTTATGGCCCTTTTTTTACTTAGAAATACTGGTTAAAGTTTTGCGTGCAACTAAATTAAGAGTCCACGTCTCAGTATATACTTGATGCATTGCATTGAACCTTATACAACCCTACCCAACTATCACACCTATGTAGATTATCAAGTTAGATAACTCGATCCTGCATTTTATGCAAGTTATGGCATTTTTTTTTACTTAGAAATTCTGGTTAAAGTTTTGCGTGCAACTGAATTACGAGTCCATATCTCAGTATTTACTTGATGCATTGCATTGAAACTTTCTACAACCCTACCCAACTATCACACCTGTGTAGATTATCAAGTATGATAACTCTATCCTGCATTTTATGCAAGTTATGGCCTTTTTGGACTTATAAATTCTGGTTAAAGTTTTGCATGCATCTACATAAAGAGACCATCTCTTAGTAACTACTTGATGCGTTGCATTGAAACTTTATACAGCCCTTACCAACCATCACATCTATGTAAACAATCAAGTATGATTACTCTATCCAGCATTTTATGCAAGTTATGGACCTTTTTGGACTTAGAAATTCTGGTTAAAGTTTTGCAACTACATTTAGAGTGTTATCTCAGTAACATCTTGAAAAATTGTATTGAAACTTTATACAACCTTTCCCAATTGCACAACTATAAACACAACTAATTAGGATAACTTTATCCTGTATATGGTGCAAATTGTTGCCCTTTTTTTACTTAGAAATTATGGTTAAAGGTTTGCGTGCAACTACATTAAGAGTCCATATCTTAGTAACTACTTGATGCATTCCATTGAAAGGTTATACAACCCCATCTAACCACACAAAATAATCATGTTAAATAACACTATCCTGCATATAATGCAAATTATCACCCACTAAGAAATTGTGGTTAATGTTTTGCATGCAACTACATTAGAGTCCATTATCTCAGTAACTTAAATAAGCGGTGGAATAGTCGAGCGCGCTGTCCTCCGACAGCTCTTGTTTATTATTTTCTGCATTATATTACTGTTTGTAGATGAAGAAATCATAAAACAATTGTCTTTTAATCAATTAAATAAAAAGTTGTATGCGCTACAAAAGATACATGAAAATAGTGTCCAAGGAAGACTGAGATTATTTTCCAATGAGAAAGAAGTGAATTTACTATGGCCTTTTTTCTCAGTTAAAAACATATTTCTATAATATTTGTAATTTCTGCATAAGATAAATGCTTGTTTGTGGCGAAATCATAAAACAATTGGTATTTTATAAATCAAAGAAAAAGTATTTTGCGCTACAAAAGATTCATGAAAATAGTGTCCAAGGAAGACTGAGATTATTTTCCAATGAGAAAGAAGTGATTTTACTATGGCCTTTTTTCTCATTTAAGAACATATTTCTATAATATTTGTTAATTTCTGCATAAGATAAATGCTTGTTTGTGACGAAATCATAAAACAATTGGTGTTTTATCAATCAAAGAAAAAGTTTTATGCGCTACGATAAGGTAAATAAAACAACACTAAACACAAGAAGGACGTGATTGCACTTAACTGGTCTTTTTCAAGTTATTGCTTTAAATTTGAAGCTGATTTGCTTTATTACATTATTATTATACACCAATAATGACTAAAAGGTTAATTTACTATAACATACAAGTAGAGCGACCACACCAGGGACGTAGATATTCAATAAAAAAAAAATAGATGACAAATATTGACATGTTCAGTTGTTTGTGTATTTTAAAGCCTTTGAAATGCATTTTTGGATGGTGATTTGTAATGATCTCCTTCCTATGCGTTTAGACTGTGACCTCATGCAAATTGGACCTATTGAGGAACTGTTTTATACATGTATACGCTAATCAATATAGTGCGATATATTCAAAGTAAAATCTTCCTAATTGTCTTTTCATGTACAATCAGTTTGATGTAGAATTTAGTTTGGATAATCTTTCAAACTAAAATTGTATTTTGCGCCTTTTTAAGTGTATTTTATCTTGAGAAATACCAATCATTCTGCAGTTAACATAATTAACACACACTTTTCGAGCAACTGCAATACACAGAAACAGAGAAATATAGGCAGGCGAATTAGGTCAATTCGTGGACCGATCGTGTCGTCGAATTAATAAATAGAAACAAATCGTAAGACATTTTGTAGAGACTGCAAATTATATTATTCATAGAAAGTTATACCATTCATCGTGTAAAAAGCATATTTATTTAGATCTTTAATTAATTAATTGAATTAATTTCATATTTTATTTTGTAATCATATGATGAGGGATGTTGCGTACCACTCCCTATACGCAATTCGAGAATGCTGAACATATATTTATATATACTACATCGTTATTTTGTCTTGTGTCCACATGTTTTTAGATCACCTAGAGCCAAAGGCTCAAGGTGAGCTATTCTGATCACTTTTTGTCCGTCGTCCGTCGTCGTTAACTTTTAGCTTTAAACATCATCTCCTCCTGAACTATCGAACCAATTGCATCCAAACTTCACAGGAATGTTCCTTTGGTGGCCCTCTTTCAAAATTGTTCTAAGATTTAAATTCCATTGAGAACTTTGGTTGCTGCGGAATCAGAAAGGGGGCAAAATGTCCAAACTTTAAAAATCTTCTCCTCTAAATCTGCATGTCAGATTCCAATATAGTTTAATAGAAATGTTCCTTGAGTGACCCTCTACAAAGATTGTTCAAGGCATACTGTTTGGTTGAAAACATGGCAGTCAGGAGGCATCAGAAAAGGGACAAAATTTGGAAATTCCATTTTTGTTTAAGTCCTTGTCTGATATTAAGAAAATTGAATAGGAATCTTACTTCAGTGATCCTCTACTTGATTTTTTCAAGCCGTATTGATTGGTTACAAAATCATAGCAACCTCGCGTCATCACAAAAGGGGTAAATTGAACTTTTAGCTACAAATGACAACTCCTACCATTCCACTTGACCAATTTCAAGGTTACTTCACAGGAATGTTCCTTTGATGGTCCTCTTTCAAAATTGTTCAAAGACTTACATTCTGTGTAGAACTTGTGTTGCTGCGGCATCAGAAATTGAGAAAACTACCCGAACTTTAAAAACCTCTATCTCCATAATCCATTTGTCAGATTCCAAGATAATTTGGCAGAAATGTTCTTTGAGTGACACTCTACAAAAACTGTTCAAGCCATATTGATTTCGTTGACAAACAGGGCAGCAAAGCCGCATCAGGAAAGGTGCAAAGTGACAAAACTTTATCATTCCATTCTTATTAAAGTATTAAAGTTCTTGTTATATTTCAAGATACAAATGGCTTTTACTGATAAACTATTTCTTTAACTGAGTGTCCACTCCTTGCAGTTTCATTTGAACTCCTGATTAAATTTTCACAGATATTTGCAGTTAAATATTTGCTTCTAATTTACTATCATTAAGGTGATCGATTTAGGGCCATATTAGCCCTCTTGTTAAAATAATCTGCTGCAGACTTGTTGTATTTGAGAAAGGGTTTATAAAGTTGCTGTTTTTGGCAGTAACATTTTAGCGGAGTGAAAGGGGGGGGGGGGGGGGGGGGGGGGGGGGGGGAACAAATGATATGGTAATGTTTTAGTTATTTTCGAACTAAAATAATAATATAGGAACGAAATTAACGGAAAACACCAACACACCATAGAATGATTTAATTATTTTATTTTGAAATCAATTTATATCCTAAAAGGTACGTTCAGTTATGGATTCTAAATGTTAATTTCATAAACAAGAGGGCCAAGATGGCCCTAAATCGATCACCTGAGTGATAGTAAATTAGTAGCAAATATTTAACTGCAAATAACTGGGAAAATTTGATCAGGAGTGCAAATGAAACTTCAAGGAGTGGGCACTGTTAAAGAAATAGCTTATCAGTAAAGGCTATTTGTATCTTAAAATCTGAAAAGAACTTTAATAAGAATTGAATTATAAAGTTTTGTCATTTTGCGCCTTTCTTGATCGGCCTTGCTACCATGTTTTTCAACGAAATAAATATGGCTTGAACAGTTTGTGTAGAGGGTCACTCAAGGAACATTTCTACCAAATTTATCTTGGAATCGTATGAGCGGATTCTGGAAGAAAAGGTTTTAAAGTTTGGGCATTTTTCTCACTTTCTAATGCCTCAGCAACCAAAGTTGTACACTGCATGTACGTCTTTGAACAACTTTGAAAGAGGACCAACAAAGGAACATTCCTGTGAAGTTAAGATGAAATTAGTCCAGTGAAATGGTAGGATTGTGTAACCAAACAATATGGCTTAAACAAATTGAGTAGAAGATCACTGAAGTAAGATTTTCATTCAATTTTCTCAAAATCAGACCAGCACTTTCATAAAAAATGAAATTTTAAAATTTCGTCATTTTAACCCTTTTCTGATGCGGCTTGATTGGCATGTTTTTCAACCAATCGGGGGGAGAAGAATTTTAAAGTTTGGACCAAAGTTCTGCATGGAATTTAAATCTTTGAATGGGGATTCCTGGGAAGTTTGGTTGACATTTGTCCTGTGGTTTAGGAGGAGATGATGTTTAAAGCTAACAGTTAACGACGGACAGAGATTGGTCAGAATAGATCACCGCGAGCCTTCTGCTCAGGTGATCTAAAAAAGGATACTGTTATGAAGTTTTATGAACATTTAATAATTTTGTATGCTAAAGATTTGTTGACCATGGGAAAGAGGATATGAAAACTTCTTATTTGATAATCACATTTAATCTGAAGAATAAGCGAACCAAGAAGTAATTTATACGGTAGTCTACTAGACAGTAAGTGGACGTTCTAAAGTAGGATTCAACTCATTTTTCATCGTTTTACTGTTTAGCAGATTTTCATCTATGTATTTGTTATAAATGGATTGAATTTGGTTGGTAAAGTTTTAATGTAATATCGTTATACCTGCCTTGGTATGGATATACATAGGGAGCACGTATCTGCCGTCCGTTTGTCACACTTTCAATTAATGCACTCAGCAGACTGCATTTGTGCTTCTTCAAACACCCTTGTATTTATATGTTATGGCATTGTTGTAGAATCATATCGTAATTGTTTAGATCAATTTGTATGAATCATGGGCCAGTATCGCTCCACTGCAATTAGGCAAAAATTAAATCTCCAAACAGCCCGCCCCCTGGGGGCCATGTCTTTTTACCAATCAGAGTGGCTTTGAGGAATCTCGCAGAGTGTCACCCAAGGAACATAATACAAAATTATTATGAAAATCGGCCTCATTTTTAAAGTGTTTTACTACAGCCAATTTAAGCCTAACAGCTCTGCCGACTGGCAGCCATATTTTAAGACCAATCAACATGGCTTGGTTGAATCTGATAGAGAGTCACCCAATTAACATTTCTATAAAATTATTTGAAAATCGGTCAGACACTTTCGTCGGAGAAGATTTCTTAAGTTTTCACTATAGCCATATACGGCAAAACAGCCCTGCCCCCCTGGCGGCCATGTTTTTCAACCAATCAACATGGCTTGAAGGAATCTGATAGAGGGTCACCCAAGGTTCATTTCTACAAAATTATTTGAAATTCTGCCTGACACTGTTGGAGGAGAAGATTTGTTAAGTTTTTTATTTCGGTTGTAAAATCGATTTTCTGATCGAAGAAATTGATTTCCTGATATCAAAAAATCGAATTCCTGATATCAAAAAATATCAAGAAATATGCTCTAATTTACCTTATCAGATGATTTTCTGATATCAAGAATTCGAATTCCTGATATCAGAAAATGAATATTTGATATCAGAAAATGTATTTCTTGATATCAGAAAATCGTCAGTATTTTTTGATATCAGAAAATAGATTATTTGATATCAGAAAATGATTTTCTGATATCAAGAAATGTAAATGATTTTTTGATATCAAGAATTCGAATTCCTGATATCAGAAAATGAATATTTGATATCAGAAAATGTATTTCTTGATATCAGAAAATCGTCAGTATTTTTTTATATCAAAAAATCATCTGAAAAGGAAAAATAGAGCATATTTCTTGATATTTTTTGATATCAGGAATTCGATTTCTTGATATCAGAAAATAATGAATATTTTCGAATTCCTGATATCAAAAAATAGATTTTTGATATCAGAAAATACTCTTTATTTCTTGATAAATGATTTTCTGATATAAAAAAATCGAATTCCTGATATAAAATAAGGAATAAATAGTAAAACGGCGCCTCATATTATAGACACCTCCAGACCTGGTGAGCAATGTATATATACTCCTTATTTCCTCTTTTACAGACATTACATAATATGAAAATATATAAACGGAATAAATAATTATCGAAGTAGGAACATATATAAATGAAAGAAAAAAAAGGAGCAAATGGTGATGATAATCATTGTCGTTATGATGATAGTGGTGATATACATATGAACATAAACATACACACAGTTATCTATCTATTGTGCATATCCATGGGCCCCACCAAGTCTAGACATTACTACAACTTGTACGTCAGTCAATTGCAGGTAGAAGATAGAAGGAGTCTTGTCGAAACGAAATACAAGGTGCCAACAACTTATCGTTAACACTGCAACGTCTAATGGTTTTGCAATTATTTTAAACCCTTTATAGCTAGCACTTTTATAACATATAATATATAAAGTGACATAACTGTATGTAGGAGCAGGAGAGGAAAGGAGACGTGACTTATATAAATAATGTCGATTTTTAGCTCTACTGGCCAAAGGCCAGGAGAGCTTATGCCGTGGCGTGGTGTCTGTGCGTCCGTAAACAATTGCTTGTGAACGCGATACAGTTTTCAGTTTGTGATGTTACATATAGACTCCGCTCTGGTATACTGCGTGTGTTCAGTAAGTCAAGAGAAAAGAGGAAGAACGGGAACGGGGTATAGGTATAAATATCACTTATACAGCCTTGCTGTGGAAGCTGGTTTTTATAGCGACGTTGGTAGACTGGTCGACCTTTTCGTAAAGTTAAGCAACGTTCATCGCGGTTAGTGCCTGGATGGGTGACCCGCGATGGCTTAACGCCGGTACTCGTTACACTATGGTTTTAATTTACATTTTAATTATAAAAAAAAACTACTCGCATGTACATAGACTGATTCACTAATCTTAATCTTCTATTGCAAACTCGAACGAGAACCCAGTGTAGTGACGAACTACTACGGAAATATCCGAGAGCTGTCGGTAAAATACTGCGCATGCGCGATCAAGACGATTAACACGGCGCAAGCCCATTGCACAAGGGATAGTTCTGATGCTTACCATCAATACGTTTGTGTACACTTCTATATCTCTTTGAAGTCATCGACTTAAAATACGGTCCTTCATATATAAACTCCACATGTCTGCGGCAATTTAAATTATTCTTTTCAAAAAACATCTTAAACTTGCTCAACGTCCATTACTCGCCATCGGCCTCGCTAATTTGTTCGCCTTTGAATCTACTGTATTGCACATCCTCGTTACCCAGGCGTTCATAAAATATATTATATATTTTTTATAAATAGCCTGGATAGGACGGGACTCCCTATTATCGGTGTATTTACGTTTTTTTATAAAAAAATATATAGCAAACTTAACTGTTAATTATATCCAGGGTCACTCGTTCCTTATATGTCCTTGTT
Organism: Serripes groenlandicus; assembly: GCA_031761405.1. Lineage (NCBI taxonomy): Eukaryota > Metazoa > Mollusca > Bivalvia > Cardiida > Cardiidae > Serripes > Serripes groenlandicus. The sequence goes on from JASEVX010000004.1 coordinate 11,404,100, forward strand.
TATTAACTCACACAAAATAATCATTCACTTCTGTGCAAAGTTCCAAAAATCGAGTCGCAGCCATTTTGAAATTGACAATCAAGGGAGGCAATCACTCACTGGTGATAGTATGGTGGTCATGTTGTATCAACTCTTTACAAGATTGTGAGATTTAATGTGAAAATGATTATCCTATAAAACATTTGTCACTAAAACATTTATATTGAAATTGTTAATTTATTAGCTGTTCCAAACTATGAACTTATTTACATGATATTTTCAGAAAAAAATGTGAAGTTTTGTTATTGGCACAATTTAATAATATTTTCCGAAGATGACTCATTTGTTTGTTATTTTTTAGTCATTATAACAACATCCTTAATTTTTGTAACACAGTATATGATTTAGAAGTTTAAAAATAGCATATGTTAAAATGTATACAAACATACATGCCAAAACATATAGGAAACATTTTTAAAATTTTGGTCCTTATATAATTACTTCCATGTTTTCTATGGTCGAAAACTTCACGGAATGTAATCATGTGACTTCAAATGTATATGATGTCATAAGCAGTTAATAACTTAATAGCTAACATGTTCAAATGTGAAAGAAATAAATCAACAACAGGTTTTCTACTAAAATCAAAGCGCCGATGGCACAGAAGGGGCAATCGCGTAGAAAATCCTGCAAAGTAACAAGCAGTATCTCGGTGTAGGCGTTGCGATTTTCAATATATATAGGCATATACGATCATGCTCGATCTCCAACTCAATTCGGCTACACATTCAGCATTGGTTGCTAATTGACGCTAGAACGTACAGACGTGTCTAACTTGTACACTGCATGACATAGTGTCCTTTAAACTTTTGTTAACCAATCTTATCATCTGAACGCTTTCATATATTGCAACAACTACAAAATAAAGCGTTTATGATATTGAGATTTAAAAACAATCGATAACCAGTCTCGCGAGCTATTTATAGAACCTTTGGAATTTCCATTTTGGCGAGGTCTTTTGAGAGAACTTTGCATGGCAGATAGAACGCGCAATGGCATTTATTATCTGCCCAAACATGAGGAAAGCTAATATTTACATTGTATAACTCTATTTAGGTATTATCTCGGTAAATCTCAAATCTAAGTATCAATCCGGTCACAGGTGTGGCGTGAAATTTGTTCTCCCGTTGTGAGAGTTCTCATTTCGGTGTGCGTATGATTGCACTACCGCTTCCGTTCTGGCGGGCTGTTGTAAAAGTTCTCAATTGCATGCGCATGAGAACACCTACAATGGGAGAACAAATTTCACGCCATTGCCATGAAATTCGTTCTCCCGTTGTGGGAATTCTCATTTCGGTGTGCGTATGTGTGTGACCGCTTCCGTTCTGGCGAGCTGTTGTAAAAGTTCTCACTTCTTCAAGATTTAAAATGAGTACACAGTCTGAAAACGAGAATTTTCAAGGATCGCTTGCAAAAGGCTTCTTCGACCCCAACAAAGAGATGTTGTTTTCTTTTTATTCGATGTAATTTAAACGATCTTTCTTATAGTTATCTGCGAACGTATACCCACGAGAGAACATATATATACCACGCATGAGAACTTCCACAACGGGAGAACAAATGTCACGCCACACCGGCGTGGTATCCGGTCTCACTACCACTGCGCATGCGCATGAGAACTCTCACAACGGGAGCACAAATTTCACGCACCTGTACCAACGTAGCACTGACATGATTATTATTAATCAAGTCTCTGCATCACTGATGGAACTATATATTTGGCGGTTTAACGGATGTAGGTTAATTGGTTTGAAGTATTGCATAACAAGTCAACGGGCTGTTCAAAACTGACTATGTAAATGTGTTCGTTGTTGATGCTTCTGTTATAGCATTGTGGCGATTGTCAACCCAATCGCCACAAAAATGACGTTTTTGTTGGTGAGGGGTCAGGGTATGTAGGATTTTCTTTTTATTATGGGTAACAATCATGGTGTATACAACCTGTGTACAGCTTTACCCAAGGAAAAGTTATACATGTGTATGAAAATATTTTGAAATCTGACCCATGTTAACTATTTTCAGATACATATATTTTTAGATTACCCAAGGCATACCAGGGAAACTATCCCCTCCTGTTGAAAAGAATTTGTGTTATGCTTTAAATCTGTTTACTTACGAGCGTTCTCTTGTTCACATAATATTATTCTTTCTTTGAGTAGATTGATTGATTGGTTGGAGTTTTACAGCATTTTAAAAAGTATTTCAGTTGTAACATCACGCAGCCTGCTCATGTAATGTTATTTACCAGGCTTTCTCTCACCAGTTCTTCCAAGTTTACGTTGAATATTTAGCCCATTGATGAATTAGACAAATGATCCTAGTAGACTTTTATCAATCATTTGAAAGAATGAATGGCCGATCCGGACTAAGAACCAACAACACCTGGATTGATAGCCTTCATCGAGACAGCCTGAGCTATCACAACCTTGAAATATAGCATTTCAATTTACATTAAAATTCCTCCAACAGACTTCTAACTTGAATATTATTGTTTGAACACTTTTGATATAGCTAGACAATCCAAGAAACAGTCCTTTAAGTATGGTTGAAATTGACCCAGTGGTGTGTAGAAATTGTTTTTAAATAAAATTGTTTACACCGACGATGACGGATAAATTATAGTCACTATAGCTCATCATTTCAAATCCTGAGAAAAAGACTGTCACCATACAGCAAACTTCATCTAGAACTAAGGTGAGCTAAAAAGGGCAATCAGAATTTCAAGGTAAGGTAAGGTATACTAAAAAAGAGAATGATTCAATGAATAGTTAACCAGTATATATATATGCGAAATTAGCAGTGGTCCTATGGGCCTGACCAGTAAATTTTGGTTCGGACCAGTGAACAATTTTCTTTAGTCAGTGTACTTTTACATGTATCATATTATATTGTATGCTAATATCGTAAAGCATTCTAACTGAGATTATCTCAAATTGTTTCAAGTGACTTTGTACTAGCAGTCAACTGAAAACTATATTGAACTATTTTCTTATGTCTAAAGATTCATTTAGTCCATGTGAGCGTCGTTCTTTGAATGCTTCGGATCACAAACTTAGGAAACCCGAGTATATATGTTTGCCTTTGGGTCTCCCAATTTCGTGATCATAAGCAATTGGGTATTTAAACATTGACAAGTATTAAATCATAAAATGAATCTTTAGACATCAGAAATCATCAAAATAGATACACATGTCTCAATTGACTGCCAATATAAAGTCATAATATAAATAAATGACGTCAGGAACTAAGTTATATCACGAAGTTGAAAGGCTCTACGATATAACATAACAAAACCCTTCAAGATTTTCGGACCATATTAAAAGTTAATTTTGTTATGACCCGAGTTAATACGGGTAAACAAATCAACGGCGAAGCCGGCGATTTTTTCCCGTCAATAGGCAATGTGTATGAACTTTGCTATACCGTCCATCCAAAAAGTGTGTCCATAGTGGATTTTACGATGCAGTTACGATACTCCTACGTTTTGATTGGATGAGAAGAAAATATCAGGGGAAAAAATACTTCTAGAGGAAATAATTAAATACGATAATGCAAACGAACACAAGTAATTTAATATGTGATAATTTGCGTGTAATAATACGCGTCGTCTATTTTCAAAATGAGTTGAAATAAAAACTGATAGTTTTACGGGTTACTCTTACCCAAATAATACCAAAACATACCGGAAAATACAGATAATACCGGATAATACGAAATAACTACAGAATAATACATTTACTTCGCAAATAACATTCATAGACGTATAAGTTTGGTATAAACAAACCTGTTGTTAGCATTTGGTAATCAAAAAATTTGTTTTTCGTATATCTTGAAGTGACCTCCCTTGAAAATGTATGAATTATTTCCCTTGGTTTAATTCAGATGCAGTGTAATAAATTGCTTTCGAAAATGTGTCTGGTTTGATTTTTATTCCATAATAATTAACCAATTCCCTCATACAGTAGCTTTACGACGCCTCTGCAGCAGACCACAATGTGTTTTTTACTTGATTCAATATGTTTTCTTCATTTCTACTGACTAACCGGATATTCTATAAAGATGACGTCAGTGTATTATCGTAAGGCAAATGATGAATAAATACCCTAAAGGAAAACAATAGAAATGATAGGAAAGGTTGGTTTGACTCCAATCTCATTAAAATCATCTCCTATTAACGCTACGCTTACATTTTGTCAGATCGTGTACTTTAGTCAGATTGGGGTTGACTCGTAACAAATGGAGTTCCGTAAGTTATGGAATAATTTCATTGGAAGTACTTTATCAAGCGCAAGTCGATTATTTTTGTAACTGTCATCATTATGTTATGGATTTAAAATCTTGGACATATTTCAAAGTTGAATATATATGCTTAACCAGATGATGATTTTTAGTTTATTTGCTTAGGACGGTAGGTCTCGTAAATAACTTATAATCAAATCACTGATAGTGCTACAAGCAACTAAGGGGCTGCAATTCACCGATTACAAATGTTAATAAATGTTTACCCGAAATAGGTACCACCTTATTCTACTCATATTAATAATTTAATATTTTCTCTACATTAACTCCGTTGGTTTACCTTTCTGTCTTCTGAATATACATAAACAGAATTGCGTCAATCAATACGCCGTGTGCTTAACTTAAATAATCTTGTAAGGCCGATGTCTCCGAAACATAATGGGGAATGGTGATCTCGTCGCCAAAGACATTTGAAACTCGGATTGAAATTATCTTTTCAGACCTGCATCCGCATGATTATTTAAATTTTGTCATATTAAGTAACAATAGTTTCGTTGTAGCGTGTCCATGCATATGCGTTTCAAAGACACTTTATTGAATCTACATGTGACCTGGGACAACATTCATTAGTCGTCCCAGATCTGTCAGACGTTTTTTCACGAGCGTGTCTGTCTGTGATCATGATTGTTTGGTTCCAGGCTTATTCCTAATATTAAAGGTTGGTTGCCGAGATAAATATCGAAACCTATCTCAATTAAAAATAAAATATATATTCTAACTTCATTCCTTTAGTCGATAAAGTCATCATCGTAAATACTAAAATTTCCTCGTAAATAATAGAACGAAATAGTTCTGGGCGAATCCAGTGTCTATAGCTCGAATGCTGGTATCCCGCGATTGTAAATGATAAACGAGAAAGTGTCTCAACCAAAATAACTCGGTCGATGATATCATTTCCGTGTAAAACAAGGTATTCTGCGAGCACAAATTAATAAGAATTATCAAAATGACAGACAAAGGTAAACATTTACTTCTAAACAATTATAACCACATTGTCGTTTTCTTAATTTGTTACACAAATTGAGTTCGATCTGAAATGGGCATTTGAGGATTTTGTCCCTCTTGTTTATTTTTTATCACTTATTTCTAAACAACAACATAACTGTAGTGTTGTTTCATTTTTGCAAATAAATGCCATCAGTCAGAGATCTAGAAAATACACATTCTAATACCCTTTTTTGACACGACAATTCTGTTTTTCAAACATTAGATTTTGGCAACTTAGTTCCTTGAATGATAATTTAGATAAATAATTGTCCTGTTTCACATCCAGATGATCCTTTTGGGGGATATAATTGTCCTCAAACTTTCAATGTTAAATATTACATGGATGCTAACATTATAAAATCACATTTGAGTACAGAAACCTTGACTTGTGATAATCATTTATAATTACAATGTCATTCTTTGCCACCCATAGTTGATGCGATTCAGGGTCAGAAATAGTCGTTAGGGTTAAATATATCGCCGTTACATGTTGCATTAGGATGCGAACAGTCAAAATACAAAATTGCATTATTAGTATAGAAACCTTGACTAGGTCAGAAAGGCCCAAATCCAAAAAGGACCGGTCGGTCTAAAAAGACATACTTTTGGAATATACATTTAATTTCATATTAAAGTATTGTTTTTACTGTTTACTTACATGTAAGTTAGTAGATTATTCAACAATATAAATAAAGATATTGTTATGTTGATGATAATGTAAGAACTTTTGTCTAAATTTCAGTAATTAAAGAAGTTTGGGATGGATGGGTTATGTAGGAATTGTCACATATTTAATAATTATGTACCAATTAATAATTGTGACAAATATTGCTTTTGTCAAATACATAATTATATGATTAGTTATATTTCTTATTGTTAGTTAACACTCAAACAACAATAAACAAATGACACTTTTAATATACCATATGATTGTGTACAATTTGCCATTTTGATCCTTTACCATTGATGACAGTAAACAAATAAGTTCTCCATGAATCCTATATTTCACGTTGTTAATGGTGGTTCAAACTCATTACAACTGGAGTCTAGGTATAGAAGTCTGTTTTGCCGAGTGGTTTGCTCATTAAATAAAACACTACCCCCAAGATTGAGGAGTCACAAGATCATGTCTATTTTTGATATTCAGGGTAATATATCTATAGGTGCTACCTATTTACGATTGACTAGACGATGATATTGTTCATGTCATGTATTTTGCATTATAATTATACCACCTTCGAAGAAGAGGGGGTATATAGGAGTCACTGTGTCGGGCTGTCTGTCTGTCGGTCGGAAGCCATATTTTGTCCGGCCTATTTCCTACAAACCTCTGGATGAAATTCATGAAGCTTCTATATCAAGAGGAGATGTGCATATTCTAAAGGGGTTACAATTGCATGTTATTTTACAGAGTTATGGCCCTTTTACTTGTTAAGTTATGGTGTAGGTCAAGGTGCTGTTTAGGGGGTATTTATCATCTTCTGTGATAGTTCTAGTTCTTATTGCTGTCATCTCTTATAACAAACAGAAAATAATGAGGTAAAGACTTTCAGAAAATGAAGTATAACATTTTTAATGGCGAGGTTTAAACTTGAGAGCCAATATGACCCTTATTTGATCACCTGCATGATGAAATAGAAGCGAAAGTGTAACTGATTTAGTCGGGGGGGATTTGTTCATTTCAGCCATTTTCTGATGCCACCTGGCGACTTCCTTTTTCAACCAGTTATTAGGCTGGAAAAATTATGTAGGGGGTTGGATTTCTGCTTTACACTTTCCCTGATAGTGAAGGGCTTGGCGTGAAACAGTTGTATCTAAAATTGGTATTTTTTTACCAAGGTTAATCACCTCACCATAAAGTCTTTATAAGCGTTAAATCACTTTTCTTGGTAAACAATGTAAATTTAGGTGCCATTGCTCGTTCTGAGCAATGGCACCTAAATTTGCATTGTTTACAAAAGGGTCAAAAATTGCCCCTAAACCAGGGTTTTCAAAATAGGTTTTAAGTTACAACTGTTTCACGCCAAGCCCTCAAGATGGTTTCTGACACCTCTGCAGCAGACGACTTAGGAAAAGAGCAATTTATCCTTTTGCCATAATGTCTGATCAATAATTATACTTTCATTTATAGATATTTTATCTCCTTGCCAAGTTGTTTTCTAGTGTGTTTACCTATAGGAATTGTTATGTTTATGGATGGATATTGGTTGGCCTTAATGTATTTGTAAATGCGTATCACTATGGGGATTGGGATCAAGATTGACCTGTACATACACAGTCTGATCTGATCTAACACTACACAACATATACATTTTATAAAAGTTTTATGTGAATGAATCTAGTACTCATGTATAGGAATTTGGGATCTTTCATGTTGATCCCACTTATTTTTGCGGGAAACGACTTGGCTCCATTTGACGTTACGCCAAAATGAAGTGTTAGAACTTACAGAAATGACATGATGTCGTACTTGGCTACGATAATCATCATGTTAGTCTTCATGTTCAATTTGGATGCAGCATAGTGTGTGACCTTACATATAACCTGAAGAGTGTTTTAATTTTTGATAAAACATGGACATTGCCCGTTATTTTAATACTGTAAAATGACATGCATCTAGATCACCTTGTCAGTAAAGAACGGTGCTGTTAAAATCTATGTTCTGACATTGAATTGCTGTCGTTTATTCATGACGAACGGGAAAAAACAGTTTGTAAACAGTTCCATTTATTTTTAACTTTTACGTATATTTAGTTAGTTCACATGAAAATAACACAGCACTTCTATGAACGAAAAATATCCATTTATATTTTTTTCCATATTAAACAGAGGTCCAGATAAGGGGGAGTATACCCGCCATATCTCTCATATCTTTTTTACCCCCCATATCTCTCATATCATCCAAACAAACCCCTTATTGTGGGTACTGAAAAGAATTGTCTCAATGGAAACGCCATGATAGAACTGAACAATTGTTAAAAGCATGTAAAACACATAACAATCAATATTCTGAATTAACCCTTTCCCTCATATAGACGCTTTCTGATGCCTCTGCAGCAGATGGCTTTTTGAAAACATAGTGACAAAAGAAGAAATTGCTCAAAACGAGCAATTTCTCCTTTTGTCACAATGTTTTCCACTTTAAGTCATAGTAACCTGTTATCCATTCAGTTATAGAGATTGTCTCTGTTTTGACAAAACATGTTTAAAGTCGTCTGCTGCAGAATTGTCGTATGAGGGAAAGGGTTAAAAGAATGTAAAACACATAACAATCAATATTCTGAATCAACACAGTCACATAACCTCTACATTTTCCCATGGACAAGCTCAGTTCTAACAGACACTTTTTAACCCCTCCTCATACGACAATTCTGCAGCAGACGACTTTGAACATATTTTGACAAAACATGGAAAATCTCTATAATTGAATGGATAACCTATGACTAAAAGTGGAAAACATTGTGGCAAAAGTTACTATGTTTTCAAAAAGCTGTCTGCTGCAGAGGTGTCAGAAAGCGTCTATATGAGGGAAAGGGTTAATGCCTAGGCTGCAGACAACATTTGAAAACATTATGGAAAAAGGAGAAATTGCTCAAAATTACCAATATCTCCTTTTACCACAATGTTTTCAATTTTATCTAATAATTAAACTCTCATAAATTTATGGAGATTTTCATGTTATGGCCTATATGTTGTCAAAGTCGCTGCAGAATTGTAGTATGTGGGAAAGGGTTAACTCTTTCCCTCATATAGACGCTTTCTGACGCCTCTGCAGCAGACGACGTTTTGAAAACATAGTGACAAAAGAAGAAATTGCACAGAACGTGCAATTTCTCCTTTTGCCACAATGTTTTCCACTTTTTGTCATAGGTTGTCCATTCAATTATGGAGATTTTCTATGTTTTGACAAAATACTTTCAAAGTCGTCTGCTGCAGAATTGTCGTATGAGGGAAAGGGTTAATACTGAGAGAAAAATAATTGGACAAAGGAATTGTCTCAATCTGGGCAATGGTTTCTCTTCCCACAATGTTTTCAGCTGCTGACTGATGTCAAAACTGTATATCCTCAGGGAAAGGTAGCTATTTGTTTACCCGCCTTATATACACTCTAATGATTCTCCATTGGGTGTTTAATGGGATTTGAATCAGTGAGTTTTGATTTTGTGATAACGGTAATTAATCTTACTTGTAGAATTATAGGAAAAAGTCCCCTGTTCTAAATATAGCTCCTCCAAAAACGGTAATTAATCTTACTTGTAGAATTATAGGAAAAAGTCCCCTGTTCTAAAAATAGCTCCTCCAAAAATCCCCTTTTCTTTAAAAGCATTACATGTGTAATTTCTCTAGTTTGTAAGGGGATTATTTGAAATCAGTCATAATCCAATCTTTGCTTTAATGAAACAATATTTAAAGGCGCTTTTTTCCATATATTTTATAATTTAGTGTAAGAATAATTAATGTGCTATTGATGTGTATTCTATGAAATTTTATCCTGAACTGTTAGTGACTTTAGCAGGGACACTGTTGTTGTTGTTGTTTCGGTGACGTTGTTTACCCTCGCGCTCTGCATTAATGTAATATAATGTCCCTGTGTTAAGTAAGAAGACATTTGATACCTTTACAGCAGATAACTTTTGAAAGTTCTGTGGCAGAAGGGAGATATTGCTCATAAAAGCTTTTATAAAGTTGTCTGCTGCAGTGCAGATGTGCCTCAAAATGCATAGATCTGTTTGTCAGAAAGGGTTAACTATATATAAGTGATTTGGACATGAAACTGGATTTCAGCCAATCATATAAGCTTGAATGATCCATTATAATCTCTAGTTAGACAGGTGTGTTTTTTTACCATTATATCCGATACTTTTATAAATACTATTTACTAGATATATATATAGTTAACTGTTGTGTTTTATGGGTTTTTATGCCGTTTTCATTAGTATTTATACAGTATTTCATCAGTTAATTAAATGGAAACTTCTCAGCAAAAGTGTGAAATACATGTATCTCTATTATATGAGAAATGTTTATTATTGAAAAGAGTTGAAAACATTCATTATGATTAATTTGTTCTTCTGCCACAATGTTTTCAAAAGTTATCTCCTGCATAGGTGTCAGAAAGAGTCTGTATGAGGAAAAGAGGTAACTAATTCCGGGACGTGAGATTACTGTTTTGTAAATATTTGATAGAAAAAGATAATGTCTAGAAATTTAGAAATTAGTACGTACAACATTATAAAGCAAGAAATTGATCGCTATGACTTATTTAGCAATTTCTCTTTTTCCCATGATGTTTTCAAAAAGTGTATACAAACCCATTTTGATTGGAGAGGAGTGAATGATCCTATGTTTTACTGCAAGTGGACAGAGAAAGGGATTATCAGATTTTAACGCTTTCTCACACTACGTGACCCATTTTGACTTTTCACACTACATGTATACATCTTTGATAACATTACGACAAAAGGAGAAATTGAACATCATGAGCATTTTCTATTCTTGCAACTATATTTTAAACTCTATTCAATAATAATTATTTCATTTAAAAAGAGATTTTATTTATTTTTGCCTGGATATTTTCAAAGTCATCTGCTACATTTAACCCTTTCCCTGATACGACAATTCTGCAGCAGACGACTTTGAACATATTTTGTCAAAAAAAAGAATATCTCTATAATTGAATGGATAACCTATGACTAAAAGTGGAAAACATTATGGCAAAGGGAGAAATTGCTCAGAACTTCTTTTGTCACTATGTTTTCAAAAAGCCGTCTACTGCAGAAGCGTCTACATGAGGGAAAGGGTTAATCCATAATTATGTTGTATGTCAACTCTGAGAGGGGTTAGGATAAAACTTAGTGTCAAATAGTTATGACATCTGTCAATCTTATGCAGTTTATATAACACATGTAGACTTCTTTTTGAAAACATTGTGAGAAAAGGAGAAATTGCTAATAGAAATATAAGGAGCAATTTTTTAATCACTTTATAATGTTTCAACTCAATTCAACAATGATTCTTTCATTTGTAAAGTTTATTATTTTCATAGTTTTGCCTTCATGTTTTCAAATCTGTCTTATGCAGATTAATTGCAGGAAAGGGTTATAGGGTTTACCAATAATACTTACTTAAGCAGATTTTCTAACTTGTTAAAAGGCAAATTAGAGATTTAACGTTTTTTGGTTTTGTGTGCAGACTTGACTTTTTAGCTCACCCGTGCATGAAGTATATCTTGATCCCATTTTGTCCTGCGTCCGTCAGTCGTCAACAATTGCCTTGTTAACAGGCTACATTTTGTATCTGATCTTCAGAAGATTATCAGAAAATTTACCTCCATCAAATCTTGGACAAGATCAAACTGGGCCATATGAGGTTAAAAACTAGGTCACTAGGTCAAATTAAAATGAAATATTGTTTACACTTGGGAGGCCACATTCTCAACTTTAGCATATTGAAACTTTATCAGAATGTTGGTCTTGATGATATGTAGACCAAGTTCGAAAATGGGTGATGTCGGGTCAAAATTTAGATCACTCTAGAGGCCCCTGTTTTTGCTTCATGCGGTTTGAAATTTTGTCAGAATGTTTGTCTTAATGATATCTAGGTCAAGTTTGAATATGGGTCATATTGGGTCAGAAACTAGGTCACTAGGTCGAATTGAAGGGCCATCTTGTTAACACTTAGCCTCAGCAGCTTAAGATTTGGTCAGATTGTTTATCTTAATGATATCTAGGCCAAGTTCAAACATGGGTCATGCCAGGTCGAAAATTGAAGGAAAATCTTGTTAACCCTTCCCTCATACGACAATTTTGCAGCAGACGACTTTGAACATATTTTGACAAAATATAGAATATCTCTGTAATTGAATGGATAACCTATGACTAAAAGTGGAAAATATTGTGGCAAAAGGAGAAATTGCACGTTCTGTGCAATTTCTTCTTTTGACACTATGTTTTCAAAACACTATCATTATTCTGCTGCAGAGGCGTCAGAAAGCGTCTATATGAGGGAAAGGGTTAACACTCTGAAGGCAGCATTTTTTTTGCTTCAGCATTAGCGTCGGGGATTTGAAACCGGTGTCCCGAGTTCGATCCCCAGTCGCGACACTACCATCATGGTGGAGTGCTCTTGGGCAAGGCACATTTTCTAGCCCTAGGTACTTGTTTGTTTGTTTACCCAGGGATCATGAAAAAGTGAACTGTCGCCGTGATATAACTGAAATAATGTTGAAAGCGGCGAAAAACTCCCAATAAAACATTTTTTGCTTCAGCAGTTCGAAATTTTGTCAGAATGATTGTCTGAATGATATCTAAGGTCAAGTTCAAATAAGGGTCATATTATTGGGTCAGAAACTAGGTCATCAGGCCAAATTGAAGGGAAAGGTTGTTTACACTGTAGAAGCTGCATTTTAGTAGCTTAAAATTTGGTCAGTATCACTGTATGTTTATCTTAACGATATCTAGGCCAAGTTTAAATATGGGTCACTAGGCCGAATTGATGGAAAGTCTTGTTAACAATCTAGAGGCTGCATTTTTTGCTTCCGCAGCTTTACATTTAGTCAGAATGTTTGTCGGTGTGTAATATCTAGGTCAAGTTTGAATATGGGTCATATTGGGTCAGAAACAAGGTCACTGGGCCAAATTGAAGAGAAATCTTGTTAACACTCTGGATGCTGCATTTTTAATTTGAGCATAATGAAACTATCAGAATGTTTGTTTTCGAATATTAGTCATTTCTGTTAAAAAACTAGGTCACTAGGCCAAATTGAAGGAGAATCTTGTAAACACTGTAGAAGCCTCATTGTTTGCTTCAGCATCTTCAAATTTGGTCAGAGTGTTTTTCTTAATGCTATCTAGGCCAAGTTCGAATATTATGTCACCACTTACATTGCACAGTTACTTAACCCTCTCCCACATACAACAAATCTGCAGCAGACGACTTTAAAAAACGATCATGCAAAAACATGTCAAATCTCTAAAAACAAAAGTGTAATTACTGAAGAAAGTTTGTCAGAATGTTTTCAAAAGTCATCTGCTGCAGATGTGTTTAGAATGTGTAGACCTACACGTTGGAAAGGCTTTAACCCTTTCCACGCTTTCGGACACCTCTGCAGCAGACGGCTTTTTGAAAACATAGTGACAAAAGACGAAATTGCACAAAACGTGCAATTTCTCCTTTTGCCACAATGTTTTCCACTTTTAGTCATAGGTTATCCATTCAATTATGGAGATTTTCTATGTTTTGACAAAATATGTTCAAAGTTGTCTGCTGCAGAATTGTCGTATGAAGGAAAGGGTTAATGGCCTCATGAAAGTGCCAGAAATGCATTTATGAAGATAATGTTTAAATGACAGGAAATTACATCATATTTCACTGTTGATTATATATTTATGTGATTCTTTGCCATGAACTTTTGAAACAGGAATTTTATCCCTCAAAATTGTATTAACTTGTGTTGGTTCTATTACCCAAGACTTAAAGTGAACATATAACCAGGGATAGACTCCCTGTATCAAAAGCTCATACATATTATGTATATATACATGTCCACCTTTTGAAACCTACCTATAAAAGGCTACCATACAAAAGAATGAAGACATGATTTTTTTACACCAGGTAGATAATATTATGTAAAATGTATTATATGTGGAAGTTTTAGTCATTTGTGAAATGTATGAGGGAAAGGGCTAAATTAGCCAATCTCATGGTCAGCACCTCCAATAAGCAGGGAATATCCGAATTGGACTAATAGAAGTGAATGACCGGTCAGTTATTTCTGTATATTTATTTTCAACTTGGAAAAACATTGGACACTCCTTTGATACTAAGACTCCTGAATTTGAGTAATGGATCCTTCCTTTTGTTATAAGGATCAGTTTATCCTTATTTAAACCTTTCCCACATGTAGACACTTTCTGACGCCTCTGCAGCAGACAACTTTTGAAAACTTTTGGCAGTTGTAAGAAGAAATTGCTCATGATGATGATATCAATTTCTCCTTTTGTCATAATGCGTACAACTCTATTTAATGATTATACAAAAGCACTTTCATTTATTGACATTTTCCATATTTTTATCCAGCTGTTTTCAAAGTCGTTTTTTACTTCAGATTTCTTGTATGTGTGAAAGGGTTAAATCTTAAATAGTGCGTGTTTCTGTGTCTTATGGGGATAAAAAAGGTAAGGCAGGCATTGCTAACTTTAGCCCTTTACCGCCTATTGGCTCATCTGCAGCAGACGACTCTTGAAAACATTATGGCAAAAGGAGAAACAGGCAAAAGGCCGGAAGAGCTTATGCTGTGGTGTGGTGTCCGTCGTATGTGCGTGCATGCGTCCGTCCGTAAACAATTGCTTGAGTTTTGATTGTATCTCAAACAAACTTATACAGTAGTTAGATATCCATGAGAGCTTGGTTCCTTTCGCAAACCAAGACTGGATTATGGCCCTTGAAATTGTCAGAATTGCTATAATAGAGCTTGTGAACGCGATAAAGTCTTCAGTTTTGATTGTATTTCAATTAAACTTATACAGTAGTTAGATATCCATGAGAGCTCGGTTCCTTACGCAAACCAGATAGATCCGCCCCATGCATGACTGAATTATGGCCCTTGAAATTGTCAAAATTGCTATAATCGAGCTTGTGAACACAATAGAGGCTCCATTTACTATCTGATCTTCACCAAACTTACACAGTGGCTAGGTATCCATGAGAGCTTGGTTCCTTTTGCAAACCAGCCAGATCTGGCCAGGCAAGACTGGATTATGGCCCTTGAAATTGTCAGAATTGCTATAATACAGCTTGTGAACGCGATTAAGTCTTCAGTTTTGATTGCTTCTCCATCAAACTTAGATATCCATGAGAGCTCGGTTCGTTTCGAAAACCAGCCAGATCAGCCCATGTATGCAGGACTGGATTATGGCCCTTGAAATTGTCAAAATTGCTATAAAAGAGCTTGTGAACACAATAGAGGCTCCATTTACTATCTGATCTTCACCAAACTTAGATAGTACTTAAATATTGATGAGAGCTCGGTTCTTTTCGAAAACCAGCCAGATGTGCCCTTGCATGACTGGATTATGGTCCTTGAAATTGTCAAAATTGCTATAATACAACTTGTAATCACAATAGAGCCTCCATTTACTATCTGATCTTCACCAAACTTAGATAGTAGTTAAATATTGATGAGAGCTCGGTTCTTTTCGAAAACCAGCCAGATATGCTCTTGCATGACTGGATTATGGCCCTTGAAATTGTCAAAATTGCTATAATACAGCTTGTGAACACAATAGAGCCTCCATTTACTATCTGATCTTCACCAAACTCAGATAGTAGTTAAATATTGATGAGAGCTTGGTTCCTTTCGCAAACCAGCCAAGTCCGCCCATGCAAGACTAGATTATGGCCCTTGAAATTGTCAAAATTGCTATAATACAGCTTGTGAACACAATAGAGCCTCCATTTACTATCCGATCTTCACCAAACTCAGATAGTAGTTAAATATTAATGAGAGCTTGGTTCCTTTCGCTAACCAGCCAGATCCGCCCCATGCATGACTAGATTATGGCCCTTGAAATTGTCAAAATTGCTATAATACAGCTTGTGAACACAATAGAGCCTCCATTTACTATCCGATCTTTACCATACAAACATGCATGCTCTGGATTGAAAATGACCAAATAACCATACCAGTAGAGCATAGGCCCTCATGGCCCGCCATTTATAGAGATTTCCATATTTTCACTAAATGTCTTCAAAGTCGTCTGCTGTAGATTTGTTGTATGTGGGAAAGTTAAGCATAACCTGCTTTTCTTTGATTGATTTTTATGTCAAAAATACATTACCAGTCATTTAATACCTGATATATAATCTCAACACCGTTAATTCATCCAGAAAAGAAGCTCGCGCAGCCATGCATAGCCCTCACGCGTGTGTGATACACACGGCCGCCGGTAATACCGGCGCACGGGCCATGTGACCCCCACTTTTAATTTCTGGACACACCAACTGACAGCTAAGAATTTATTTCATTTTTATATTTTATTTCTTGGTCTGTTTAAGGCATTCGCCTTAAACAAGTTATTTTCATTCAGTTATTCAACTACATTAACAACCTAACAACATAATTGTGTAAATTACTAATTGTAATTAAGTTGTTTTTTGTGAACACAACTAACTGAGAAGTCACGGGTGGGTTACCCCACCCACTATTTCAGTTACGTATCGGGTGCGGTAATGGCCATTCATTCTTTCAACGAAGTTATAGTTACACCGACCCTATTAGCGATAATATATTATTATCGCCTTGTATTACATTATGTATATTAATTAAACATGAACAATTTTGGAAAATATTTGTAAAATCTTTTTCATTGAAATACGTTCCGTGATCAACGGGTATAGTAGAAAATAAAAAATAGAAAAAAATTATATTTTTTGTTGAATCGTATAAATTGTTTTGTTTCATATATATTCTATGTCACATAGTGGTGATCAGAGGCGTGACTCATAACGGCTGTATGAGACACGCGTCTGTCCTGTTTTGCGTTCACTAAGTACACACAGGATTCACCCTGTGAGTACTTCTCTTCCTGGCCTGCTTCCATTTGGAAACAGTCTGGGTTGAGGAGGACTCACAAAAGCTGGAAGAGTAAGAAGACCCCTAAAAAGGTTTCTCTTAGCTCTACGAGTGAAGCGGAGTTTGAGGGGTTCTCCCAACAATCAGACTCCGCGGCTGTGTTGAGTGAGCAGAAGGTCAGAGCTGTTCCTTCTTCACTCCGCACAACCGCTCAGAGGTCCAGATTAGGAGGTGTAATCAGCTATTTTCCCCACAAATTCCCTCTTAGGAAACAAACCCTATGCTGTGGGTTCTCAATACCCACAGCATAGGGTAAGAGGGTCAAATGAGGATTTTAGACATGCATACGCCCCTTATCTGGAGCTCTGACCGCTCCCCCTCAGCTTCGGCTGGTCCTTCGCGGGACATGGAGGAGCGGATGGCAGCGGCTGATGTCTGTTATTCCGTCGGGAAACAAAGGCCTTCGGGCCAGAAACCGTACGGACACAGTGATGGTTGGCCTCAAGAGTGAGCAACCGTCTGCTGAACGACATTATCTGACGCCAGGTGTTGGGGCTGACCCTTCGGGAGACGCCATGGATCAATCAAAGGGAAACCTCACTGATTGGCCACCTCTAACACCACACTCTGCAGTAAGCAGTCTTCGGACGCTTACAGAGTGCCAAATTATAATGTCTGCGGACAGAATTCTTTGGAGACCGGTGATAGAGCAGCTTCACAACTGCCTATCATTAGTCAACCGGGTAATGCTTGCGAGCAAAACCTATATGACTCCGGGTAACCGGGTACCGGGCAACCAGTCAGTCATTTCGCCTAGGCGCGACCAGTCACCGGGCAAATCCGGCAGTCATTTAGCGATGACGCGACCGGTCAGTCATTAAGCCATGACGCGACCGGGCAAATTATCAGTCAGTTTAACATGACGCGACCGGGCAGTGGGCAGTCAAGGTAACGAGCAGTCGTTAAGCTAGTACCACTCGTTCTTCGCACAACCGGTCTATACGGATATTCAAAACACTGGTCATTACGCACCAGGCTCAGATATCCAACCGTCTAACAT
>JASEVX010000004.1:11422256-11504235 GCA_031761405.1 Serripes groenlandicus
GGATCTGGCCAGGCAAGACTGGGATTATGGCCCTTGAAATTGTCAGAATTGCTATAATACAGCTTGTGAACGCGATTAATATTCTTCAGTTTTGATTGCTTCTCCATCAAACTTAGATATCCATGAGAGCTCGGTTCGTTTCGAAACCAGGACCAGATCAGCCCATGTATGCAGGACTTGGTTTATGGCCCTTGAAATTGTCCAAAATTGCTATAAAAAAGCATGTGACACAATAGAGGCTCCATTTTACTATCTGATCTTCACCAAACTTAGATAGTACTTAAATATTGATGAGAGCTCGGGTTCTTTTCGGAAAACCCAGCCAGATGTGCCCTTGCATTGACCTGGATTCTGGTCCTTGAAATTGTCAAAATTGCTAAATACAACTTGTTAATCACAATAGAGCCTCCATTTATATCTGATCTTCACCAACTTAGATAGTAAGTTAAATTATTGATGAGAGCTCGGTTCCTTTTCGAAAACCAAGCCAGTATGCTCTTGCATGACTGGATTATGGCCCTTAAATTGTCAAAATTGCTATATACAAGCTTGTGAACACAATAGAGCCTCCCATTTACTATCTGATCTTCACCAAACTCAGATAGTAGTTAATATTGATGAGAGCTTGGTTCCTTTCGCAAACCAGCCCAAGTCCGCCCAATGCCAAGACTAGATTTAGGCCCTTGAAATTGTCAAAATTGCTATAATACAGCTTGTGAACACAAATAGACCTCCATTTACCTATCCGTTCTTCACCAAACTCAGATTAGTGTTAATATTATGAGAGCTTGGTTCTTTCGCTAACCAGCCTGATCCGCCCCCATGCATGACTAGATTATGGCCCTTGAAATTGTCTAAATTGCTATAATACAAGCTTGTGAACACAATAGAGCCTCCATTTACTATCCGAACTTTACCATACAAACATGCATGCTCTGGATTGAAAATGGACCATAATAACCATTAACAGTAGAGCATAGGCCCTCATGGCCCCCATTTATAGAGATTTCCATATTTTCACTAAATGTCTTCAAAGCAGTCTGCTGTAGATTTGTTGTATGTGGGAAAGTTTAAGGCATAACCTGCTTTTCTTTGATTTATTTTATGTCAAAAATACATTTCCAGTCAATTATACCTACCTGATATATAATCTCAACACCGTTAATTCATCCAGAAAAGAAGCCTCGACGCAGCCATGCATAGCCCGCACAGCCGTGTGTGTACACAGACGCCGCCGTAATACCGCGCAGCAACGGGCCCATTGACCCCCCCCACTTTTATTTCCTGGACACACCAACTGACAGCTAGAATTTTTTCATTTTTATATTTTATTTCTGGGTCCTGTTTAAGGCATTCGCCTTAAACAAGTTATTTTCATTCAGTTATTCAACTACATTAACAACCTAACAACATAATTGTGGAAATTACTAATTGATAATTAAGATTGTTTTTTGTGAAAACAACTAACTGAGAAGTCAACGGTGGGTTACCCCACCCAACTATTTCAGTTACGTATCGGGTGCGGTAATGGCCATTCATTCTTTCAACGAAGTTATAGTTACACCACCGTCCCTATTAGCGCTAATATATTATTATCGCCTTGTATTACATATGTATATTAAATAAACATGAACAAATTTTTTTTTGGAAAATATTTGTAAAAATCTTTTTCACATTGAAATACGTTCCCGTGATCAACGGGTATAGTAGAAAATAAAAAATAGAAAAAAATTATATTTTTTGTTGAATCGTATAATTAGTTATGTTTCATATATTTCTATGTCACATAGTGGTGATCAGAGGCGTGACTCAAACGGCCCCTTGTTTTATGAGACACGCGTCTGTCCTGTTTTTGCGTTCACTATGTACACACAGGATTCACCCTGTGAGTACTTCTCTTCCTGGCCTGGCTTCCATTTGGAAACAGTCTGGGTTGAGGAGGACTCACAAAAGCTGGAAGAGTAAGAGTCCCCTAAAAAGGTTTCTCCTTAGCTCTACGAGTGAAGCGGAGTTTGAGGGGTTCTCCCAACAATCAGACTCCGCGGCTGTGTTGAGTGAGCAGAAGGTCAGTACTGTTCCTTCTCCACTCCGCACAACCCGCTCAGGAGGTCCAAGATTAGGAGGTGTATCAGCTATTTTCCCCACAAATTCCCCTCTAGGAAACAAACCCTATGCTGTTTGGTTCCAATACCCACAGCATAGGGTAAGAGGGTCAAATGAGGATTTTAGGAACATGCATACGCCCCTTATCTTGGAGCTCCTGACTACGACCCTCCCCCTCTCTCTTCGGCTGGTCCTTCGCGGGACATGGAGGAGCGGATGGCAGCAGGCTGATGTCTGTTATTACGTCGGGAAACAAAGGCCTTCGGGCCAGAAACCGTACGGACACAGTGATGGTTTGGCCTCAAGAGTGAGCAAACCGTCTGCTGAACGACATTATCTGACGCCAGGTGTTGGGGCTGACCCTTCGGGAGACGCCATGGGACAATCAAAGAGGAAACCTCACTGATTGGCCACCTCTAACACCACACTCTGCAGTAAGCAGTCTTCGGACGCTTACAGAGTGCCAAATTATAATGTCTGCGGACAGAATTCTTTGGAGACCGGTGATAGAGCAGCTTCAAAACAACTGCCTATCATTAGTCAAACCGGGTAATGCTTGCGAGCAAAAACCTATATGACTCCGGGTAACCGGGTACCGGGCAACCAGTCAGTCATTTCGCCTAGGCGCGACCAGTCACCCGGGCAAATCCGGCAGCTCATTTAGCGATGACGCGACGGTCAGTCATTAAGCCATGACGCGACCGGGCAAATTATCAGTCAGTTTAACATGACGCGACCGGGCAGTGGGCAGTCAAGGTAACGAGCAGTCGTTAAGCTAGTACCACTCGTTCTTCGCACAACCGGTCTATACGGATATTCAAAACACTGGTCATTACGCACCAGGCTCAGATATCCAACCGTCTACATCGGTTATAAGGAGTACAGGACAGATAAATCTTTCCTTTCTCCAAGGGGAATAGTGTTCTTCTGTAGGGATACACTCCTCAAAAGAATGAGAATAGAAGAGTACGGATATTCAAAACACTGGTCATTACGCACAAGGCCCAGATATCCAGTTATAGGTAGTACAGGACAGAGAAATGTTTCCGTCTCCAAGTGGAACATGGTACTTCTCTAGAGATTACACTCCTTCCCCGATACAAAGCTCCGTTTCAAAAGATGTAACGGATCGGTGATAGGCGGGTTAACCAAGCCTACCGGGATCAGCAATACCCACCTGATGGGAATTCACTGTTCCCGGAAGGACACCTTTCGAAGAGGGCAGTCCTTAGAAGGCAAACCCCGATCGGAATAACTCAGGTTTTCCGTGAAAGGGAGGTCGAGACCGTCCCATACGGTTAGTTCGGCGCCGACGATCGATCCAGTGCGACCTCTCTCTACTGCGGAGAGAGGAGGTTCATATCACCACGATCGACACCTTAACACAACAATAAAGTACACCAAGATTGAATATTATTTTCAATCCCTTCTCTTACTTTTATAAGACTGTTGTGTCTTTCAGTTGAAAGACGGATTAGAGTTCAAGCATCGTAGGGCTCGACACTCTCCCACCTCCTCATCTGACCGGTGGGGGGGGGGGGGGGGGGGGGGGGGGGGGGGGGGCAGTCCCCTTCAGATTACGAGCCGGCTGTAGAGCGTTGACCTCTACAGCAGAACATTAAGGAAGTACTTAGGGTGGTGCCTAATACGTTATGCCCGAAGGTTGACGCTTAAACGTCGTTTAAACCTATAATGATTTCGAGCAAAACCTACACTCTGCAGTACAGCAGTCTTCCGGAACTTCTACAGAGTGCCAAGTTATAATGTCTGAAGTTTTTGAGACTAGTGATAGAGCAGCCTCACATCAGCCTATCATTAGTCAACCGGTCAGTAATGGTCAGAGGGAGCTACCATTACTGAACGTTCCCAGAGCTGGTAACGAGCAGTCGTTAAGTCAAGTTGACTCCAACCGTTTTGTCAATATTATGACATAAGCATTGGACAACCGGGTGTTTCGAACACAGCCAAGTGAAAATCTCCGTCGCAGAGTTGTCGTTCCTTACACTCATATGAATGTAATGAGTCGATAGTGCTAGAGAATGAGTCAAATGCCTACCCGAGTACTCAATTAATCACTGGGCATAAACGGTTGTCGCGTGAACGTTCACAGGGCAGTCAAACTCTTAACTGGGCATAACGGTTACCGGGCAAACGGTCACCGGTGAAAACAAAAATTCAACTATGAATTCTTCGGAATTCAACAGTATTCCAATTGACAAATGTCCTCGGACACAGTCATTTGGAGATCGGGCAATGTCTTTAGACATAGCCAGTAAGGCACCGGTCAAACGGGTAATGTCTTAGGACAAACTTTCGGCAGTCAATCGGGCAGTATGCTGGGACATAGCCGATTAAACAGTCGGCCATCGGGTATGGGGAGTACCGGTTCAAATAGTTATGTCGGTCCCCAGGGAGGAGAGAGTGCGTCTCTAGGGACTACACTCCTCCCAAGTAATACCCATCGTACCAATTGTTGGGACGAGTCGATGTCCGACGGTATTACATGGGAGAGATTCAGTTGATTTTCATAAATCAATCCCCTATGCTGGCCTACCGGGATCAACCGTTCCCAGAGGATAGTCACTCTGTGAACTCTCTCATAACGTGAGCTCGGACCGAAGGTTGATTCCATGCGATCTCATTCTTCTTCGGAAAAGGGATAAATTCCTCGATCATGAACTCCTCATAGGATTCCTCCCACCAATGGGCTAAGTTTTATGGAAAAGTAGCCAGTGCTTGGGAAGATTGTTGTGTGGAGTACTGGTGTGAGAAAACCAGGAAAATACATGAGTAGGTGAACTGGCCGCCTTGATATAACTGAGAAATTGTTAAAACGGCGTTAAACCACAATCAATCGATCATAGGATTCCTCCATGTCGAATCGGACACTGACATTCCGGTCCAGAACCGGCTTTAGTCAATCCGCACGTCGTCGGGTAAAACCCACGACCCCGTCTTGTCTGACGAATAAGAGACATATCGGTCAGTGCTCCATCGGATGATTAACAATTTAGAGCTGGACTCTAATAAACTATCATTAGTGGGAAGTTACTGCATTCACTGCGTCCATAGGCGCATTTCGGCGTATGCGGCAACATTGTTCACAGGGACAGAACTACAGTGACTTCTGCAAAGGCATTCTTAGAAGCCCAACCTGTGAAGACACAAGAGACAGGCTAAGTTCGAGCCTAGCTTTCTGCTTCCGCTGGCCCTGCCTTATCAAAGCCCCGTACGGGAGCAAAGTTGGCATACAACCAAGTAGAGCTCTGTCCCTATCCAATCCGCGGCTATAGGGAAGCGCACCTCTCTATTAAGCTAACAGGAATTGCCATGGAGTGGGGTATCAACCTTCCATTCGGTGGTTTCTACAAACCGTATTTCGTCTGGTTCCGGTGAAGACCGGAATAAGACTTATCGACTCAGATTGCGTCTAGTACGGTCGAGTAATAAAATGGAATGTCCGTTTTATCAAGAACGCAATCCGGACGGCTGTCTGAGCGATTCTTAGACCAAACAGACACCTGTTACCACGTACCGGTTGCTTTTTCATCGAGGAATGACCGTCGATTCTTTGTAAACGGGGAAGTGTTCCTTTCAAACACTTCACTTCGATTACCTGCGTTTAGAATTAATTCCCAAAACGGGCAAGTCGGATCTATTCCCCTCAAGAGACTCGTTGTAGGACGTTTCTCGTTGAGCTGGCCCTTCGGACAGACTCGATTCGCTATAAGAGAATCCGATTACCATGTCCTGGATAAGGATCAGTAATTAAGGGAAACGGTCCGATACATGCTTCATACTACACCCGAATTGTTTACAGTTCGGGGCAGTGTGTTAAATACTCATTACAGTACAGGGCTTAACTGACTAGGACATGTACATGATCAATAGAGTAGACAGTAGTCCTTCGATTGGCAATAATTATTACTCCCTGAATTGCCCCCATAATTCAAATGAGTCAACTTCCGGTGTCGTTATTCTCTTCCTGACAATGACTTTAGAAACACAGTATTGGCCCAGAGATCGTAGTTCAACGTTCTTCTGGCCTGCCTATCGACATAACCGTTACATCTTCATTAGAAGTAGACAGTTCTTACCGATTGGTGTTTTTTAAGGTACGTCAATCAGTAATTTATGCTTACATTTGTTGCCGACCTCTCGCATTCAAGATTTGGCGATGAACACAACAATTATTGTTCGATGCTCCAATGCGCTTAACTTCAAAGTTCAGATCCATTTCTCTCCAAACTTTTACGTTCTTCGGAAGCGGCCGCTTCTTAAGTTATAAACTGAGACTTAAATTCGTCTTGCTTGGCGAACACTATCAGGGAAGTGAGTTCTTTGCTTTCAGTAAAAACGAATTTCATCAGGTTTTACAGCCGTATGGTTATTCAACCGTTCTTATAAACCTGTATTCCTACTGAGACCAAGTTGCCTTTGGTGCTTCCTAACCCATCACATTTCACAACCTTTCTGTGAACTGTGTTCCCTTAGATATAACCTGATCTTGTACCCTGTCAAGGGTCTTAAGTTCTATATAAAACATTCGAGGGCTGTAAGAGCCACAGTAGGGGTTATTCAACCTCAGGTAGGAGAAGGATATGTCAGCAGCGTATTCAAACACTGGATATCCTATTCCTTTAATTAGTAATAAGATCCTTCTGATAAAGTCTTAAAACGTTTCAATCAGAAATTATTCCTCTCTGGACACACAAGTGGACTCTCAGCGAGTACTTACCTAATTAATACACAAATTACTAAATACATAAACAGTTGTGTTTATATTTAGTAGTACCGTAGGTACTCTTACCAAGTGCTACGATTTCTCGGGACCGGCATTGTGTTGGACGATCCTCCCGACCGATGCTGCAAAGTCATCAGGTATTAAATGACTGGTAATGTATTTTTGACATAAAAATGAAGTTTTTTAAAGTAAAACATATTTTTATTAGAAAATACTTACCAGTCATTTCAGATTCCCGCCTCCCAACCCCGCGTCGTCACCCAACACTAAACGCTGCAAGTTAACGGTGAAATTAAAAGTGGGGGTCACATGGCCCGTGCGCCGGTATTACCGGCGGCCGTGTGTATCACACACGCGTGAGGGCTATGCATTGCTGCGCGAGCTTCTTTTCTGGATGAATTAACGGTGTTGAGATTATATATCAGGTATTAAATGACTGGTAAGTATTTTCTAATAAAAATATGTTTTACTTTAAAAAACTTCATTTTATTATGGATTGTTTATATTTATTGCACAACAAAAACATGTTATCATTTAGTATTTAACCCCCCAAAATAATAAAGGTTTGTGTCCATAGGAAAATTTAGTCAGTCTGGTTTTCGTAAACATAGAAGCACAATGGATCATTTGATCCGGTTTGAAACTTTTATCCGTGAAGCTTTTATTAAAAAGGAGCATGTAGCCTCCATCTTCTTTGACTTAGAAAATTCATATGACACGACTTGGAAGTATGGAATTATGAATGACCTCTATGATTTTGGCATAAGAGGTCGCCTTGCTTATTTTATTTCTGAATTTTTAGCTGACCGTCAGTTCAAAGTTCGTGTTGGTGATACTTTTTCTGAACCACACAAACAGTATTGACGTTGTGTCTGAATTTAAATTCCTTGGTCTTTTATTAGACCCGAAACTGACATTTATTCCTCATATAAAGTACCGTCAAAAATCTATATGTAGAAGCCAATGAACCATCTTTATATTTACGCCGACAAAAACTAGCTGTGCAGTATTTTTTGTCCCCCGCTTTTAGCGAAAGCTGGGGACTATTATTTCTCATTCGTCAGTCAGTCCGTCCGTCAGTCCGTCCGTCAGTCCGTCCGTCAGTCACGCTGTCACAAAAACTTCAACCTTGGTCATAACTTCTGAACCGTAATAGGTACTGCTTTCATATTTCACATGTGTATTTTTGACCTTGTGACCTTGACCCTGACGAGTTATGGCCCTTTACCCCTATGTATGACTAAATTCATTTCCGGGCTATTTCTCTGCAACCGCTTTTTGGAATTTTATGAAACTTCATAGGAAGGATCACCACCAAGTGTAGATGCGCATATCGTGTTTGCGTTCCGGTTGGATTATTTTGCACGGAGTTATGGCCCTTTACCCCACCATCAGGCTATGTATGACTAAATTCATTTCCGGGCTATTTCTCTGCAACCGCTTTTTGGAATTTTATGAAACTTCATAGGAAGGATCACCACCAAGTGTAGATGCGCATATCGTGTTTGCGTTCCGGTTGGATTATTTTGCACGGAGTTATGGCCCTTTACTCCACCATCAGGCTATGTATGACTAAATTCATTTCTGGGCTATTTCTCTGCAACCGCTTTTTGGAATTTTATGAAACTTCATAGGAAGGATCACCACCAAGTGTAGATGCGCATATCGTGTTTGCGTTCCGGTTGGATTATTTTGCACGGAGTTATGGCCCTTTACCCCACCATCAGGCTATGTATGACTAAATTCATTTCCGGGCTATTTCTCTGCAACCGCTTTTTGGAATTTTATGAAACTTCATAGGAAGGATCACCACCAAGTGTAGATGCGCATATCGTGTTTGCGTTCCGGTTGGATTATTTTTCACGGAGTTATGGCCCTTTACTCCACCATCAGGCTATGTATGACTAAATTCATTTCCGGGCTATTTCTCTGCAACCGCTTTTTGGAATTTTATGAAACTTTATAGGAAGGATCACCACCAAGTGTAGATATGCATATCGTGTTTGCGTTCCGGTTGGATGATTTTTCACGGAGTTTTACCCCACCATCCGGCTATGTATGACTTAATTCATTTCCGGGCTATCTCTCTGCAACCGCTTTTTGGAATTTGATGAAACTTTATAGGAAGGATCACCACCAAGTGTAGATGCGCATATCGTGTTTGCGTTCCGGTTGGATTATTTTTCACGGAGTTATGGCCCTTCACTCCACCATCAGGCTATGTATGACTAAATTCATTTCCGGGCTATTTCTCTGCAACCGCTTTTTGGAATTTTATGAAACTTCATAGGAAGGATCACCACCAAGTGTAGATGCGCATATCGTGTTTGCGTTCCGGTTGGATGATTTTTCACGGAGTTATGGCCCTTACTTCTGAACCGTAATAGGTACTGCTTTCATATTTCACATGTGTATTCCTTGTGACAACCCCTTTCCATCAATACCAATTTTTGTGACCTTGACCCTGGCGGGGGACCATGATTCTCTGAATTTGCTTGTTAAAACTTAAGTCTAACCCTTCAAATCCCACTCATAGAGTTGTTTTAACCCTTTATTCAAAGAATAAAAGGCTTAATTTCAAGGCTTAATGTAAATTGCGTCAGCTCTTTGAGTCTGTCAAACCTGAACTTTTATTTGATTTTTTAATATTTTTTAATATTTTTAATAAGATATGATTATTTCTTAAATTGTGCTTTTGCACATTCATTACTTTTACAGATCCTGTTCCACATTTTCTCAGATATTGTTTATCTTTATGTTAAGTATTACATAGTAATGTTTGGCTTGTTTGCCTTAATCCTTTTTTACATTGGCTTACATGTTGTTTTATATTAATGTTAAGTGTCGCATACATCATCATGTTTGATTGTTTTGCCTAATAAACTGGTTATTTATTTTTCAATTTTAATTATTTTATCATTTACAGTAAGTAAATTATTAAGCGCCCAAAATGACCTTAGTTGTCGGCAGGCCTTAAAACACCATTCATTCAAGCTAATCACATTATCGTTAATCGGACTCGTTGATCAAGCTATTCACATTATCGTTAATCGGACTCATTGATCAAGCTATTCACATTATCGTTTATCTGAGACCCGTTGATCAAGCTATTCACATTATCATTAAACGGACTCATTGATCAAGCTATTCACATTATCGTTAATCAGACTTGTTGATCAAGCTATTCACATTATTGTTAATCAGACTCGTTGATCAAACTATTCACATTATCGTTAATCAGACCCGTTGATCAAGCTATTCACAGTATCATTAATCAGACTCGTTGATCAAGCTATTCACATTTTCGTTAATCGGACTCATTGATCAAGCTATTCACATTATCGTTAATCAGACTCATTGATCAAGCTTTTCACATTATCATTAATCAGACTCATTGATCAAGCTTTTCACATTATCATTAATCAGACTCATTGATCAAGCTATTCACATTTTTGTTAATCAAGACTCGTTGATCAAGCTATTCACATTATCATTAATCAGACTCGTTGATCAAGCTATTCACATTATCATTAATCAGACTCATTGATCAAACTTTTCACATTATCGTTAATTCTTTTTCATGTAAATATATTAAGAACCTGCAGCAGACAACCTATAAAACATAATGGGGAGAAAAAATGGGAAATCTTAAAGAAGTGAAAATTAAATCATTGGATATGTTTTCAAAGTTGTCTGCTGCAGATTTGTTGTATGTAGCAAAGGGTTAAAACATGCTATTTAAATTACCCCCATAATCTAGAGGGGTATTTTAAAGCTTGAACTTACTCATTAACCCTTTCCCTCATACGACAATTCTGCAGCAGACGACTTTGAACGTATTTTGTCAAAATCTCCAGAATTGAATGGATAACCCATGACAAAAAGTGGAAAACATTATGTCAAAAGGAGAAATTAGTTTTGTGCAATTTCTTCTTTTGTCACTATGTTTTCAAAAAAATGTGTCTGCTGCAGAGGCGTCAGAAAGCGTCTATATGAGGGAAAGGGTTAACGAAAACACCCTTCAAATAAAACTGGGCGGTTTGGAGAAATAATTCTCTCTGAGAACCCACAACAAAATTTGAGTTAGTGGAGATCAAATAAAAAACTGATTGTTGTGTGGGCTTGCTCATGTGTGAATCAGTGTGATCCATAAATCAAACACTTTATTACCAAAATTGAAAAGCTATCGTTATCTGTGACCTTGTCATCTTCATAATTGAAAAGCACCTGCAATTTAGTTTTCTTATATCTATCATGTCACTGACTTTCAAAGAAGGCTTTGGATACTGTTATGTCAGATGTTGATACTTTGATCACACAGATTAATGATGTAAGATTACATTACAATGGTGACTTTGCAATACTGGAACTGGAACTAGTTGTGACTGTAATTAACCCTTTCCCTCATATAGACGCTTTCTGACGCCTCTGCAGCAGACAGCTTTTTGAAAACATAGTGACAAAAGAAGAAATTGCTCATGATATATATATATACTTTCTGCTTTTGTCACAATGCTTTTCAACTGTATCCAAGAAGATGTTTTCCGTGTTTTAAGTTCAAAGTCTGCTGCAGAATTGACATATGAGGGAAAGGGTTAACCCTTTTCCTTTCTGCATACAGATTTTGATGTATCAGCAGCAGACGACTTTTAAAAACATTGTGGAAAAAGGTGAAATTGCTTATATAATGAGCAATTCTTCTTATGCCACAATGTTTTCAAATTTCTCAATAATCGTACATTTATTTACAGTGATTTTAGATTTATTTTAACCGTTTATTTTCAATGTTATCCGCTGCAGATTTGTTGTATGTTGGAAATTGAAGGGTTAACTCTTTCTCACATACATCAATATGCAACTTTAAAAAACATCTAGGAAAAAATGGGCATTTTATCTATGTAGATGAAAGTCTTCATTTTAAAATAGAGAAGAAAATATTGTGGGAAGTTAATGTATCCTGTAGATGCTGCAAATTGCGTCTGTATGTAGGAAAGGCTAAAATTATTTTCTGACTATGTTGTGGAATTGGATTATCATATAAATTTGGAAAACATCAAGACATGACCAGGCTCCAAAACTATAAAAGTTTAATCTGTACTCAGCATTTGTGCTCAAGAATCTGATTGGTCAGAAGCACATTCGTTCTCCAAATTGACCAATCAGAAGCCTTATTTGGAGCATGGAGTTCATTTCTGAGCACAGAGAACGTTTTAAAAGTGTTATAGTTTCGGGGCCAGGTTGTGAAATTGCTCCATATGACATTCCATAAAGTTATCAAAAGTCATCTGCTGTAGAGGAGTCAGAAAAGAACTACATGTGGGAAAGGGTTAAAACTTGTTTTAATTGTTTTAATTACTGTATATATCTGATTTTGTCCTTAACTATTTGTATTGTTTCCCCTATACAGCTTCAATGGACGATACAGATGCCAAACCTATGGGAAAAGGGGGACCTGGATTGGCAGATGACAAACACATGGGGTAACCTTGACCTTATTTAATTCACAGAGGAGTGTTATTGTTTTACCCATTCCTTTATTTGTTTCTATTTGAGTCTGCCCAATTGAAAAACATCCAATGAAAATGATTGAAACATTTATAGGTTGGCCAAGACAAGTGCAAATAGAAATTGAGATGTGATGAATAAAAAAAACCACATTTAAATAGATTTTCCATATTTTGGTCACAGTGCTTTCAAAATCATCTGATGCAGATTTGTTTTATGTGGGAATGGGTTAAAGAGTGGTAAAAGTGAAAATAAGAAATTGAGATGCATGATGAATAAGAAAACCTGGTGAGAACATATTCAGGTAAATTAAGTATATGACCAATGTTAAGAATATGTGTATACATTGTATAAGCGGCCCTCCATGAAAACCAACTTTTAGCCACCTGCTACTATTGTACATCTCAATCAGCCAGTCTGATCTGGCTCTGAACTGATTGCTAATTAGTAGGGATGGCAACGATTACCAATATTACTAACCGGTTACTCGTACAATTGTGTAACCGGTTACCCGGTTAACCGTATAGATTCATAGACAATACATATCCACTGTTTTAGTCGAATATGGTTGCGCATGCTAGTGGTTCCACCAGTCCAAGACAGTTCATTACCACACAAACTGCACTTGACTTTGTTATCATCAGCACAGCGTTTGAAATACTTCCAGACAAAGGATATAGCAGGCGGCATTATGGCAATATATTCTGTAGATCTTTTTTAATGAAGTGTCTGCTATACGATTTATAATATGTCGAATGAAATCATCATGAGGTCATCATCATATGGGTTTATTTACCCTCGCCTTTATTGAAAAAGGTACATAGCTGCATATCTTTAAATACCAACTCGGGGAAAAATGTGTTACAAACTTCAAATTACTCTTCCAATCGTGTTGGTAAATAATAATTTACAAAGACAACAATTCAAAGGTATCACACTCACTCCAAGTAGTTGTATTATCAAAACAAACGCCGAATGTAATTAATAAGTCATTATCGTATAATTTCTGCCTTTATTAGACATCAAACTTTTTTAAAAAGAAACAAAGCGTCCTTTAATTGACAATTACACAAACAAACGATCATTAATAAAATCGAGTGCGGCTGTTATCACAGTAATGACTGGCCGATCGAGGTGTGAATAATTAACCTCTCATGTCAGATACGTGTGACAAATTGAAACGAACAAAAGGTGAAACATAACTGTGTATATATTTTATCTTTTCTTCCGAGTACTCGGTTACCGAAATTACTAACCGATTAATCGGAAAACGTACGGTTAACCGGGTAACCGATTAATCGTTGCCATCCCTACTAATTAGACATACAAGGTTGCAAGACACTTCTGTAAAGCAGTATGCATTTGGTTCCTTAGCATGGATGCCCAGACAAGTCTTATACCAAACATACAATAATATCGTTACGGTTGATTTTCGCACAACAATGCTCATATAGAGATTTAACATCACCTTACAGAAGGGTGGTATTATGTTTCTTGTCTATGTCTTATCTTAACCCTTCCCCACATACATGCACTTTCTGATGCGTGGAAAACAATGTGTCAAAAGTATAAATTGTTTATAATGAGCCACTTTTGTCACAATGTTTTCAACTTTATTAAATAAGTGTTCTTTAATTTTATTAAGGTATTCAATATTTGGAGATCTTTTGTCCCAAATGGATCGCCACACGTCACTAGAAAATTTCAGTTTCAACCTGATTTACTTCATATATTGGCATAAATGTTAATCAGGAGTAGTAGATGTGCAAGACGCAAATTTCATGTCCCCGTACCCTTCACCTCTGACCTTGAAATAGGATTTTTAGTCCCCTACCGGCGTGCCGAAGGGGACTCTTAGGTTTGCACTCCCTCCGTCAGTCAGTCCGTCAGTCCGTCAGTCAGTCAGTCAGTCAGTCCGGCAAATCAGTTTTCCGCACTTTTTTTCTACATGCTTTGAGGTATTGAGCTGAAATTTTGTATATGCCTTTGTAATCATGTGTCACAGATCAAGTTCGCGTTTCCTGGGATTTCGTCAATTTTTTAATGAGTTATGCCCCTTTTTGGACTTAGAATATTCGTTTTCCGCACTTTTTTTCTACATGCTTTGAGGTATTGAGCTGAAATTTTGTATATGCCTTTGTAATCATGTGTCACAGATCAAGTTCGCGTTTCCTGGGATTTCGTCAATTTTTTAATGAGTCATGCCCCTTTTTGGACTTAGTGCAAACCGGTAGGGGACTATGGTATTGCTTGCAATCCAGTTACTTGTTTTTCTTAAAATCTAATCTGGTGCGACATAATCCTCCTTCAATTTCAACCGGATTTACTTGAAACATGGCAAATGTTAAAAGGTAGAACATGATATTATATTACATTATAGCTACTGTAAACTACCTAAATTACGTAAGGATTTTATATTTCCTAATATTCGCAAGCTGACCTCCTCGCGAAATTAATACCTTGCGAATATATATCAATCAGAAGTGAAATTCAAACTTCTGCTACTTATTCTCAAAATTAAAATATCAAAATATCAAAATCATGAAAAATATCAAAAATAGGTCCTCGCGAATATTCAGTAGTTTACAGTAAAAACCTTGTTACTCTTTGAATAAAGAATGTGGTTCATTTTCTTCTTGTTTGTTTGTTTTCTGAAACTAGAAAACTAAATAAAAACTTATTTCATGAGGAAATAGTACGGATATGTATTTTATGCATTAGAAAATGTTCTTGACAAAATTTCTTTAAAATTAGATTTGTATATTGCTTTTTGATATCATCTTAGTATTTCTTTTTGATACCGATATTCAAATTGTCTGAGTCAAAGATAATACTGTGAGATATAATATGTGTCAGGGGTTGGGGCGGGGGTATTAATCACCTTTAGTGATAGTTCTAGTTTCTTCTTGCCCTGGCTCTTTTATATCTACCTTTATTTCTTCATGCCCTAGCTCTATGTACTTTTATATCTACCTTTATTTCTTCATGCCCTGGCTCTATGTACTTTTATATCTACCTTTATTTCTTCAAAAGAGGTGATAGGATCACCATGACGAAAGAAGAATTCTATTCAGATGAATACAAAATGGACCATCCGAAAAGAGGGAGAGCAGTCATCATTAACAATAAGATATTCAGTCGGCTATTAGGACTAGGGGAGAGAACTGGAACCGACCAGGACGCTATCGCGTTGTCACAACGTTTTTCTGAAATGGGTTTCGATGTTATTGGACATCAGGATTGTTCAACATCTGACATGTTAAAGGTTCTTCAAAAAGGTAAATATCAACACATCATCGTGTGGAAGACAGTGGCACGGAGGTAAAGCGTCGTCTCTCATACCAAAGGTCCCAGGTTTGATAGTATCAACACATCATCATGTGGAAGGCAGAGGTAGAGCGTCGGTATCTCATACCAAAGGTCCCGGGTTTGAGTCCCATGATAAGTGGGTTCTGACTTTGGGATTTTTCGACTAAATTGGCGCGAGTACTGGTTAAGTTTCCAGGGAGCAGACATCACGCTAGATTAATATGAGCTGAAAGCTTGTTTTGCAATTGATTTAAACTTAATAAGCTTCCCCTATTTTTTGCATTCAAAATGTTTTCAACTCGACTAAACCCTTTTCCACTTATAGACGCATTCCGAAGAGAATAATTATGATAAATTCAGATAATATTTGAATTAAAAACTAAAAGACGATCGCGACATTTTCGATTCTCACGCTAATTGTATATATTACATAAACCGGTTTAAAAGTGTAATGGTCTTCGGACAAACGATGATAATGTAAACACAATGTGCTTTGTATGCTTGATCATGCTAGATTTTATTTTATTTGAAAAGAAGTCTGGTTACCTATGATTTTTGGCCGGATTGCTCTAGCAATTCCGGTCTATAGATTAGCGTTGTCCGTCTGTCCGTCTGTCTGTCTGTATGTCTGTCCGTCAACATTTTGGTTAAAGTTTCAGGTTGAGGCAAAATCTCAGCACTGGAAAGGGTTACAAACTTGAAACTTTGCCTGAAAGTAACCAGTAACAAGTTCTATTGATTTCTTTGGTTACTTTGACCTTGACTTTGGTTTGTCGATTTTCAACGTCAAATTTCCGACAATCCGGCCTTACCGTCTTCAGCGTTTTTTTGTTAAGTAAAATTTTGATAGAGAAATGCATTAATGTTGGATTATTGAAAAAAAAAAATTAGTGATTTTTTATGCATTTTATATTTATAGTGTCATTTTTTTCGTGATGGCTATATTTTTACCTTTAATTATCTAGTCATTTAAAGAGTGAAGTGTTGCCAAACCATTGATGTAAAACTGAAACTGAAATTTAAAAAACTAAAATAAAAATATATATTGCATAGGAAACAGCAGTCACACATGCAAATATATATATACAATGTTTTCAAAAGTTGTCTGCTGCAGAGGCGTCAGAAAGCGTCTGTATGTAGGAAAGGGTTAAAGCATAAAAAATGCCTAACATTCTGTGTTTGTTTTTATTTTGAATATAGCTGCTGGTGATAGTGAATATAACAACAAATCCGATGCCTTCATATGCGCCATTTTGTCTCACGGGGAAGAAGGAGTTGTATATGGTACAGACGCGAAAATAGAAATACAAGACTTGTTAAAACCGTTTAAAGGAAGTAGTTGTGCAGGGCTCGTAGGAAAACCAAAGATGTTTTTTATACAGGTAAAATTTCATCTCCTTGCAGATGCATTCTGCAGTAGACTACTTTTTAAATCATTCTGGAAAAAGAAGAAATTGCCTATACTAAGCAATTTTTCATTTTTCCGACATTATTGTCTTAAGTCATTACTTCATTTAGACAGCGCTCCCATTTTTATTTCAAAGATGTTTTCAAAGATGTGATCTCTACAGCAGCTTTGTTTTATTCTGTTAACCCTTTCCCTCATACGACAATTCTGCAGCAGACGACTTTGAACATATTTTGTCAAAAAATAGAAAATCTCTATAATTGAAAAGATAACCTATGACTAAAAGCTCGTTTTGAGCAATTTCTTCTTTTGTCACTATGTTTTCAAAAAGCATGCTTACCAACCTTTTCTCATCCTCAAGGGGGAGTTTCATGATCTCAAAGTGGGGGATTGGGGTTTGAAGTGGGAGATTTTCAGCGCCATGAATTTAACAGTAGAAATGTTCACAATAGAATGGAATTGAGATAACTATGCAGGGATACATGTACAATACTTTCAATATTTAATATAGGAAAATAATTAAAAAGATTCATTTTGAGAATGTTTTCTATTACGGTAAACAGATTATTTTCAACTGTATATTAGCATTTAAGTATTATTTTGGCATGTTTTCAAATCTGTGCTTTGATATTTAGAAATGTTTTTACTGTGGTTAACTAGAAAATCACACAAGTTGTCTGTTATGTCAAAGACTTTCATATTACATCCGAGGAAACAGAAATATTAACAACATTTTAATTTATAGACATACTTTTGAATGAAAAACCCGGGTACCAATGGAATAAAGACACATGGAGAAGAAATATACATACATGTATTAATCATTTAGTTGAGCTACACACATTGTTTTGAACTTGTTGAAAGAAAGGGCCTTTAATCAGTGACAATATGTTGAAAAGTTGATATAAGAAAATAATTGTAGTAATCGATCGTGGGGGTGGGGTTACGCCCTTCAAATTTGGGATGGACTGCAACATTATTTAACCATATACCGGATACTGACAACTTTAGATGCCTCTGCAGCTCACAGATTTCAAAGACATTGTATGAAATGGGGAAATCATTATAACAAACTTCTAACAATTTAATCAAACGTTTGTTTCAAACAATTCATAGACGGTCAAATCATGGCCTTTTATCCCCTCCCCACATACAATAATTATGCAGAAGATGACTTTGAAAATATTTGAGAAAAATCTCTTCAGGTGAAAGTTGTATTTTATAATAGAGTTGAAACTATTGTGAGCTATTTCTCCATTTGCCCAAATATTTTTAAAACATTGTCTGCTGCAGATGCGTCAGAAAACGTCTGCATGTGGGGATGAGTTAAGATCTTTGACTTTGATTTTCACCTTACCCCTTTCAAGTTTATAAGTCTGAATCAAATTATAGCTCCAGTTTTCCAGATAATGCCTGTTATGAGCCCTTGTTCTTTTATAAGAATACCTGTGCCCGGCTGCTGCAGCAACACAAGTTGTTGGCTCTTGAATTTAAACAATTCTTATCAATTCTGTATCAAACTTAGCATTATATTTTGTCACAAGATGTACTTTATATCTGTTAATAACTGTTGTTTAGTGGTTATTATACCCCCTTCGAAGAAGAGGGGGTATATAGGATTCACTGTGTCGGGCAGTCTGTCTGTCTGTCCAAAAATGCTTGGGCCCAGGAACTTCATACTTGGTGTGCAGGTTGGTCACCACCAGCAAATGACCCTTATTGATTTTGAGGTCACTACGTCAAAGGTCAAGGTCACAATGACATTGGGCTGAAAAATAGTTTCCGCTCAATAACAGAAGACTGCTTGGGCCCAGGAATTTCATACTTGGTATACAGGATGGTCATGACACCTTGATCTGAAAAATGGTTTCCGCTCAATAATTCTTAAAAATATAAACATTAATCTTGTGCATCTTATGCAATACATGTCCACTATTGTCTACAGGTTAATAGGCCAAACTTCAAATTCACAGTTACTTCATCTCCAGTCCAAAACTACAAAATTCATCTCGCATCATTTTTTAGCTCCACTGGCTGAAAGCCAGTCGAGCTTATGTCATGGCGAATTGTCCGCCGTGCGTGCGTTAACTTTTTCCTTTAAACGACTTCTTCTCACTAACCACTTGGCTAATTTGGTTGAAACTTCATAGGAAGCATCCTCTCAATGTCCTCTCTTAAATTCCTTCAATTTTTTTTGATCCATCCATAATTCTGGTTTCCATGGCAACCAAAAGAAAAAAATAGTGAAAACTTAAAAAATCTTCTTCTCTGAAAGTGTCAGGCCGATTTTCAAATAATTTTGTAGAAATGTTCCTTGGGTGACCCTTTATTAGATTCCTTCAAGAAATGTTGATTGGTCGAAAAACATGGTCGCCAGAGGGCGGGGCTATTTTGCCTTATATGACCATAGTGAAAGCTTAAAAAATCTTCTTCTCTGAAAGTGTTGAGCAGATTTTCAAATAATTTTGTAGAAATGTTCCTTGGGTAACCCTCTATCAGATTCCTTCAAGCCATGTTGATTGGTAAAAAAACATGGCCGCCGGAGGGCGGGGCTAATTTGCCTTATACGGCTAAAGAGAGAATTAAAAAAATCTTCTCCTCCGAAAGTGTCAGGCTGATTTTTAAATAATTTTGTAGAAATGTTCCTTGGGTGACCCTTTATTAGATTCCTTCAAGAAATGTTGATTGGTCGAAAAACATGGTCGCCAGAGGGCGGGGCTATTTTGACTTATATGACCATAGTGAAAACTTAAAAAATCTTCTTCTCTGAAAGTGTTGAGCAGATTTTCAAATAATTTTGTAGAAATGTTCCTTGGGTGACCCTCTATCAGATTCCTTCAAGCCATGTTGATTGGTTAAAAAACATGGCCGCCAGAGGGCGGGGCTATTTTGCCTTATACGGCTAAAGAGAGAACTTAAAAAATCTTCTCCTCCGAAAGTGTCTGGCAGATTTTCAAATAATTTTGTAGAAATGTTCCTTGGGTGACCCTTTATTATATTCCTTCAAGAACTGTTGATTGGTGGAAAAACATGGCCGCCAGGGTCGGGGCTATTTTGGCTTATATAGCTATAGTGTAAACTTAAAAAATCTTCTTCTCCGAAAGTGTTCAGCCGATTTTCAAATAATTTTGTAGAAATGTTCATTGGGTGACCCTCTATCAGATTCCTTCAAGCCATGTTGATTGGTCGAAAAATATGGCCACCAGAGGGCGGGGCTATTTTGCTCTATATGACCATAGTGAAAATTTAAAAAATCTTCTTCTCCGAAAGTGTTGAGCAGATTTTCAAATAATTTTGTAGAAATGTTCTTTGGGTGACCCTCTATCAGATTCCTTCAAGCCATGTTGATTGGTTGAAAAATATGGCCGCCATGGGGTGGGGCTATTTTGCCTTATATGGCTATGGTGAAAACTTAAAAATATCCTCTCCTCCGAAAGTGTCAGGCCGATTTTCAAATAATTTTGCAGAAACATTCCTTGGGTGACACTCTACAAGATTCCTTTAAGCCATGGTGGTTGGTAAAACATATGGCCACTAGGGGGCAGGGCTGTTTGGAGATTTAATTTTTGCCTTATGGCCGTGGAGCGATACTGGCCCTCTTGGGCCTCTTGTTTTCCTCCCCTACGACCACACAAATGGGGAGACAAAACGCTTTTTCAAAAAAGCAATCTCTAGTTGGTAAGTTGATAACACTGTTACAAAAAGGAAGGAATTGCCACAATGTTGTCCAAACACTTCGGCTGCAAAGGCGTCTGAAAGCCTAGTATGTATATTGGAAGGGATTAAGAGTCCAATCCAATCAATTAAAGTTGTTCCACATAAAACAAATTTGCAGAAGTTGCTTTGACATCTTGTAGGTGAAAATGTAGAAAATCTATTCTTAGTTTATTACTGAAGAAAGTTAACAACATGTTTTCACCCAATTTACCATTTTTACAGGCATGTCAGGGATCTAATTTCGATGGAGGGACCGAGGTCAACATGACCGATGCTAAAGGTCACATGCCCATGGAACAGGAAGTCCAGGTTCACAAAATCCCATCAGAAGCTGATTTCTTAATAGCTTACTCAGTCGTTCCAGGTTTGAATCTTGTAACTTATCTTAACCCTTTCCCACATACAACAAATCTGCAGCAGACGTCTTTGAAAACTTGGAAACTTTCTATGAATATAAGTATGATTATTGAATAAAGAGGAATACATTGTGGCAAAAGAGAAATTGCTCATCATGATTGCAGATGCCTCAAGATGAAAAATTCTGGTTTCCATGGCAACCGAAAGAAACGAAAGCTATTTCACCTGTTATGGCTATAGTGAAAACTTAAAAAATCTTCTCCAACGAAAGTTTCAGGTCAATTTTCAAATAATTATGTAGAAACGTTCCTTGAGTGACTCTATCAGATTCAACCAAGCTATGTTGATTGGTCTTAAAATATGGCTGCCAAGGGGCAGTGCGGAAAGCCTCAAATCAGCTTTAGTGAAAACTTCGTCCAAACTATTTGGCCGATTTTCATATAATTTTGCAGAAATGTTCCTCAGGTGACACTCTACAAGATTCCTTTAGGAAATGTTTCTAGGGTGACCCTCTATCAGATTCCTTCATGCAATGTTGATTTGTCAAAAAACATGGCCACTGTTTGGAGATTTAATTTTTGTCTAATTGCAGTGGAGCGATACTGGCCCTCTTGGGCATCTTGTTTGGGGTATGTTTTCAAAGTCGTTTGCTGTAGATTTGTTGTATATGGGAAAGATTTTTTATCCTAAGGTCCCTGGTTTGATTCCTGATGGACAATATTTGGTATTTCCCAACATATTAGCGGCCCATACTGGTTGAGTATCAAGGGTGTAGACAATGAGTTTGATAAATGATAAGTTTTACTTTGCAATCAATATAAAATACAGTGGTTGTGAGTTCAAATCCTGGCTCGGTCATTCAAACCTTCTGATGATTGACAAAAGCTGTTGTGACTAGCGTTATTTGTCTTCCACCAAAGAGTTCAAGTCTTATGTGTGAACGTAGCCAGTTACATGGGAAGACTTTTGTATGGAGTACAGGTGTTATAAAGCCTGGAAACACATGTCAGGTGGCCTAGCTGCCATGATTAACTTAAAATCGATAGAAAAACGGTATTTACGCTTTCCCATATAATAAGACGCTTTCTGTTCTGATTTCTCTGCAGTAGAAGATTTTGGAAACCATTGTGACAAAATGAGAAATTGCTAAAAATAAGCAATTTTTAGCTCCACTGGCTGAAAGCCAGTCGAGCTTATGTCATGGCGAATTGTCCGTTGTGCGTCCGTGCGTGCGTCCGTGCGTGCGTAAACGTTTTCCTTTAAACGACTTCTTCTCACTAACCACTTGGCCAATTTGGTTGAAACTTCATAGGAAGCATCCTCTCAATGTCCTCTCTTAAATTCCTTCAAATTTGTTTGATCCATCCATAATTCTGGTTTCCATGGCAACCAAAAGAAAAAAATAGTGAAAACTTAAAAAATCTTCTTCTCTGAAAGTGTCAGGCCGATTTTCAAATAATTTTGTAGAAATGTTCCTTGGGTGACCCTTTATTAGATTCCTTCAAGAAATGTTGATTGGTCGAAAAACATGGTCGCCAGAGGGCGGGGCTATTTTGCCTTATATGACCATAGTGAAAACTTAAAAAATCTTCTTCTCCGAAAGTGTTCAGCCGATTTTCAAATAATTTTGTAGAAATGTTCATTGGGTGACCCTCTATCGGATTCCTTCAAGCCATGTTGATTGGTCGAAAAATATGGCCGCCAGAGGGCGGGGCTATTTTGCTCTATATGACCATAGTGAAAATTTAAAAAATCTTCTTCTCCGAAAGTGTTGAGCAGATTTTCAAATAATTTTGTAGAAATGTTCTTTGGGTGACCCTCTATTAGATTCCTTCAAGCCATGTTGATTGGTTCAAAAATATGGCCGCCATGGGGTGGGGCTATTTTGCCTTATATGGCTATTGTGAAAACTTAAAAAATCTTCTCCTCCGAAAGTGTCAGGCCGATTTTCAAATAATTTTGCAGAAGCATTCCTTGGGTGACACTCTACAAGATTCCTTTAAGCCATGGTGGTTGGTAAAAAATATGGCCACTAGGGGGCAGGGCTGTTTGGAGATTTGATTTTTGCCTTATGGCCGTGGAGCGATACTGGCCCTCTTGGGCCTCTTGTTCCTTTTGCCACAATATTTTCAATAATTATACTTTGATTTATAAATTTGTTCCTTGTTTTACCTAAAGGTTTCCAAACTTTCTACTGCAGATTTGTTGTAAGAGGGGTAATGTAATCCAGAAGTAAAAGGGCTTTTGTTATAATTTTGACATAAATCAAGTCTGTAAAATAAAATTTTATCAGATTTTCTCATTTCTCTTACATACATGACAAATATTTGAATAATTGGTTGAAAAATGAGTAACAGGAGTCACCATATGAAGTGAAAAAAGTTATATCACCACACTTTTTGCATCAACTTCCCCAGTAGCCATTGCTGAAAAACATTTCTTAACCCTTTCCCTCATAAGACAAATCTGCAGCAGACGACTTTGAACGTATTTTGTCAAAAAATAGAAAATCTCCATAATTGAATGAATAACCTATGACAAAAAGTGGAAAACATTGTGGCAAAAGGAGAAATTGCACGTTTTGTGCAATTTCTTCTTTTGTCACTATGTTTTCAGAAAGTCGTCTGCTGCAAAGGCGTCAGAAAGCGTCTATATGAGGGAAAGGGTTAAACACTGTTCATCAAAATGTGTATGGTGAACAAAAAGAGACTGGCACTGTTCTTTTCAACGTCTGAAATTCATGGTTCCTTTGCAGGTTACTTTTCATGGAGAAACAGTGCGAATGGATCCTGGTTTGCCCAAGCTCTGTCTGAAATACTTGCCAAGAATTGGGAGACGATGGACTTGCTGACCATGATGACCCGAGTCAACAAAAAGGTGGCCTACGAGTTTGAATCCCGAACAGGAAAAGAGTTTATGAATCAGAAAAAACAAATTCCGTGTATTACATCCATGCTGACTAAAGAAGTGAGGTTTAAGCCAAAATATTGACATGTTCAGTTGTTTGTGTGTTTTAAAGCATTTGAAATGCATTTTTACTGAAACTTCTGATGTCAACGTTATTTTAACTGTTTACCCTATATGAAATTTTGAGAGGTGTTTGCATTGAATACATTTATTGAAAAAATTAATCTCCTTTTTTGTATACAGAAAGGAGAAATTGCTGGTTATGAACAAATTCTCCTTTTCTCAAAAGGTTGTCAACAATACAAGAACTGTACATTCTACAGAGTTTATTTCTGCAATTGAAACAGATGCTTTTTGAAAACATTGTGGCAAATGGAAAAAATAATTTTTCCACAATGCTTCAATATCTGTATGACAATTATACTTTCATTTGTAGAGATTTTCCAAATCTTTGTTGAGATGCTTTCAAAGTTGTCTACTACAGGTGCATCTGTATGTGGCTTAAATTGTTTGTTTAAAGGCATCTATATATGGAAAATAGCTACACTACTACACCATATTAAAGCTGTTTTCATCTACTTCATAAACAATTTAAGCAAAACATTTGAACAACTTCGATAGAATTTTGTGGAGAATTAGAAATAACTATAAAATGGAAGTTTTTGAAATGCATGATGTTGCAAAGTTTATTGCATCTTCTTAACCTTTTCCCTCATATAGACGCTTTCTGACGCCTCTGCAGCAGACAGGTGTTTGAAAACATAGTGACAAAAGAAGAAATTGCTCAAAACAAGCAATTTCTCCTTTGGCCACAATGTTTTCCACTTTGAGTCATAGGTTATCCGTTCAATTATAGAGATTTTCTATTTTTTGACAAAATATGTTCAAAGTCGTCTGTGGCATAATTGTCGTATGAGGGAGAGGGTTAATGGGCTCACAAAAAGCGATAGGATAGTAACACATTTAGAACTGCATTTCTACTTTCTTGTCAGAAGTTTTATCCAAGTCTGTACTACATGAAGAATCTGGTGAGACTATCTATGGACAGTTTTACACCTGAGTCTTCACTGTATGCAAATTCAATAAGACCCCCCAAATCAACAGAAACTAGCGAGACTGTGTCACTGCACAGTTTTACCTGAGTCTTCACTGTATGCAAATTCAATAAGAACCCCCCCCAAATCGCCAGAAACAAGCGAGACTGAAACTGCACAGTTTAAACCGAGTCTTCACTGTATGCAAATTCAATAAGACCCCCCAAATCGCCAGAAACTAGCGAGAATGTGTCACTGCACTGTTTTACCTGATTCTTCACTGTATGCAAATTCAATAAGACGCCAGAAACTAGCGAGAATGTGTCTCTGCACAGTTTTACCCGAGTCTTCACTGTATGCAAATGAAACAAGACCCTTAGTCACCAGAAGCAACTGTGTCACAGTTTAGTCAATTTTAGTCATTTATTAATCTTTTCATTATACACATCTTATTAATAGTCATAGGACCAGCACTGCTATTTATTAACAATTCTAGATTTTATTCTATTTTGTTTTCATAACTTACAATTTCCCTTATTCGGACACTTTTTCAGCCTACTTGCAAACATTTTGATATGAAAAAAATTTGGATCAAATGTTGTTGGGTGATGCTTTATCAAGACTGTTCAAATTATTCCGGCTGGGAGGGAACGGGGCTTGTTTTCCTGATATGTTTAACTCTTAAAAATATTCTTGTCTGAAAAATAAAAGGACTGGCCAGATTTGAAAATAATACATCACAAATTTGCATGTAGTAACTCTGCAAAAAAAGTGTTCAAATTATTTACAATTTGTTCAAAAAGCATGTTCGCCATGTAAGTAAAAGTTAGAAAATCTATTAACCCTTTCCCTCATATAGACGCTTTCTGACGGCTTTTTGAAAACATAGTGACAAAAGAAGAAATTGCACAAAACATGCAATTTCTCCTTTTTCCACAATGTTTTCCACTTTTTGTCATAGGTTATCCATTCAATTATAGAGATTTTCTACTTTTTGACAAAATATGTTCAAAGTCGTCTGCTGCAGAATTTGTTGTATGAGGGAAAGGGTTAAAAACAGGATACTGTTCTGAAGTTTTATGAACATTTAATGATTTTGTTTGGTGAAGATTTGTTGATCATGGGAAAGAAGGGATGAAAACGTATTATTTGATAATCACCTTAAATGTGAAGAATAAGCCAACCAGTAAGTAATTTATATGCTGGACTGTTATTGAGGATTCAACTCATTTTATTTT
Source organism: Serripes groenlandicus (assembly GCA_031761405.1). Classification (NCBI taxonomy): domain Eukaryota; kingdom Metazoa; phylum Mollusca; class Bivalvia; order Cardiida; family Cardiidae; genus Serripes; species Serripes groenlandicus. Next base: position 11,448,579 of record JASEVX010000004.1, read on the forward strand.
TCATTGTTTTACTGTTTAGCAGATATTCATCTTATGGATTTGTTGAAATGGATTGAATTTGGTTGATAAAGATTTAGTGTAATATCGTTATACCTGCCTTGGCATGGCTATACATAGGGAGCACTTCTCTGCCGTCCATTTTTCACACTTTCACTTAACCCTTTCACTCATACGACAATTCTGCAGCAGACGACTTTGAACATATTTTGTCAAAACATAGAAAATGTCTTTAATTGAATGGATAATCTTTGACTAAAAGTAGAAAACATTGTGGCAAAAGGAGAAATTGCTCGTTTTGAGCAATTTCTTCTTTTGTCATTATGTTTTCAAAAAGCCATCTGCTGCAGAGGTGTCAGAAAGCGTTTATATGAGGGAAAGGGTTGATACACTCAGCAGGCTGCACATGTGCTTCTTTAAACACCCTTGTATTTATATGATATTGCATTGTTGTAGAATCATATCGTAATTGTTTGAATCATTTTGTATAAATCAGGAATATATTAAACAAACAAAATAAAAATTAAAAAAATGTCTAATTGTGATTTGATTTATCTTTTGTTTTTGATCGATTAACAAAGTTCTACTTTATTATCCCCCACTTTTTCGAAGAAAAAAAGGGGGGTTATTAATTTCGGTTTGTCCGTCTGTCTGTCCGTCTGTCCGTCCGTCACACTTCGTTTCCGTGCAATAACTGCCGCAAATGTGAACCGTTTCTTTTCAAACTTGGTAACAAGGTTAAATGCCTTAACGGCTAGGCCAAGTTCGAATATCACTTTCGGCGGACTTTATTTGGTGGAGTTATGGCCCCTTATTTAACAAAATATGTTGTTTCTTGCCGTTTCCGTGCAATAACTGCCACAAATGTGAACCTTTTTTTTTCAAACTTGGTAACACCGTTAAATGCCTTAAGGGCTAGGCCAAGTTCGAATATCACTTTCGGCGGACTTTATTTGGTGGAGTTATGGTCCCTTATTTAACAAAATATGTTGTTTCTTGCCGTTTCCGTGCAATAACTGCCACAAATGTGAACCTTTTTTTTTCAAACTTGGTAACAAGGTTAAATGCCTTAAGGGCTAGGCCAAGTTCGATCATCACTTTCGGCGGACTTTATTCGGTGTAGTTATGTCCCCTCATTTAACAAAAAATGTCATTTGTTGCTGTTTCCGTGCAATAACTGCCACAAATGTGAACTTTTTTTTTTTCAAACTTGGTAACAAGGTTAAATGCCTTAAGGACTAGGCCAAGTTCGATCGTCACTTTCGGCGGACTATATTCGGTGGAGTTATGGCCCCTTATTTAACAAAAAATGTCGTTTGTTGCTGTTTCCGTGCAATAACTACCATAAATGTGAACCGTTTTTTTTCAAACTTGGTAACAACCTAGGCCAAGTTCGATCCTCACTTTCGGCGGACTTTATTCGGTGGAGTTATAGCCCCTTAATTAACAAAAAATGTCCTTTGTTGCTGTTTCCGTACAATTACTCCCACAAGTGTGAACCTTTTTTGTTCAAACTTGGTAACAAAGTTAAATGCCTTAAGGGCTAGGCCAAGTTCGATCATCGCTTTCGGCGGAGTTATGGCCCCTTGCTTAACAAAAAATGTCGTTTGTTGCTGTTTCCGTGCAATTACTGCCACAAATGTGAACCTTTTTTTTTTTCAAACTTTCTATCAAGGTTAAATGCCTTAACAGCTAGGCCAAGTTCGATCGTCACTTTCGGCGGATTTTATTCCTACAATATTTCCTGCAAGCGGGGGATATAAATTTCATGAATTTCCTTGTTTTTCCCATTATCAAACAGATAGATTTTAGACCTTATTAACCATTGATACATGTTTTTAGCTCTACTGGCCACAGGTCAGAAGAGCATATGCGATGGTCCATCATCCATGCATGCGTGCATCCGTAAACAATTGCTTGTAAACGCGATTAAGTCTTCAGTTTTGATTGTATCTCAATCAAACTTATACAGTAGGTAGATATCCATGAGAGCTCGGTACCTTTCGCAAACCAGCCAGATCTGCGCATGTAAGACTGGATTATAGCCCTTGAAATTGTTAAAATTGCTTTAATAGAGCTTGTGAACACAATAGACCCTTTATTTACTATCCGATCTTCACCAAACTTAGATAGTAGTTAAACATTGATGAAAGCTCGGTTCCTTTCACAAACCAGCCAGATCCGCCCATGCAAGACTGGATTATGGCCCTTAAAATTGTTATAATAGAGCTTTTGAACACAATAGAGGCTCCATTTACTATCTGATCTTCACCAAACTTAGACAGTAGTTAAATATTGATTAGAGTTTGGTTCCTTCCGAAAAACCAGCCAGATCTGCCCATGCAAGACTGGATTATGGCCCTTGAAATTGACAAAATTGCTATAATACAGCTTGTGAACACAATAGAGCCTCCATTTACTATCCGATCTTCACCCAACTTGGATAGTAGTTAAATATTGATATTATATACAAGACGAGCTTATTCTTCTTCCCTTTGTTGCCCATACATACATGCTCTGGATTAAAAATGACCAAAGAACCATGCCAGTAGAGCATAGGGATATGCCCTCATGGGCCTCTTGTTATTAGTAAGTGCTTCAAAAAAACCTTTTGAAGTAAACAATCGAGTCTGGCAAAATACAAATATGACTTTTAAGCAAAGAAGTAAACATTGAGAAAACGAGCAATCATAGAATTTCATCAACATTCTTTAAAAAAGACTGATTGCTCATGAACAATTTGTTGTACATGTATTGCCATGTTTTCAACTGAATTCAGTCATTATACCCCCGATAAACGAAGTTTAGAGGGGGTATATTGGAGTCACCCTGTGGTTGGTCGGTCGGTCGGTCGGTCGGTTGGTCCGTCGGTCGGTTGGTCCGTTGCGATTTTCCTTGTCCGGAGCATAACTTTAAAACTAATTGTTGGAATTTAATAAAACTTCATAGGATGATAAAACACATTGAGAGGAAGTGCGGTGTACAGGAACCATAACTCTATTTTACCTAAATACAGAGTTATTGCCCTTTGTTACTTTTTCTTGTCCGGAGAATTACTTAATAACTAACAGATGGAATCTAATAAAACTACATACAATGGTAGAGCATAATCAGAGGAAGTGCAGTATACAAGAACCATAACTCTAATTTACATAATTACAGAGTTATTGCCCTTTGTTACTTTTTCTTACTTGTAGAGTCTTGTCCGGAGCATAACTTTAAAACAAACTGTTGGAATTAAATAAAACTTCATAGGATGATACAACACATTGAGAGGAAGTGCGGTGTACAGGAACCATAACTCTATTTTACCTAAATACAGAGTTATTGCCCTTTGTTACTTTTTCTTGTCCGGAGAATTACTTAATAACTAACAGATGAAATCTAATAAAACTACATACAATGGTAGAGCATAATCAGAGGAAGTGCAGTATACAAGAACCATAACTCTAGTTTACATAATTACAGAGTTATTGCCCTTTGTTACTTTTTCTTGTTCGTAGAGTCTTGTCCGGAGCATAACTTTAAAACTAATTGTTGGAATTTAATAAAACTTCATAGGATGATACAACACATTGAGAGGAATTGCGGTGTACAGGAACCATAACTCTATTTTATCTAAATACAGAGTTATTGCCCTTTGTTACTTTTTCTTGTCCGGAGAATTACTTAATAACTAACAGATGGAATCTAATAAAACTACATACAATGGTAGAGCATAATCAGAGGAAGTGCAGTGTACAAGAACCATAACTATAATTTACATAATTACAGAGTTATTGCCCTTTGTTACTTTTTCTTGTTCGTATAGTCTTGTCCGGAGCATAACTTTAAAACTAATTGTTGGAATTTAATAAAACATCTTAGGATGATACAACACATTGAGAGAAAGTGCAGTGTACAGGAACCATAACTCTATTTTACCTAAATACAGAGTTATTGCCCTTTGTTACTTTTTCTTGTCCGGAGAATTACTTAATAACTAACAGATGGAATCTAATAAAACTACATACAATGGTAGAGCATAATCAGAGGAAGTGCAGTGTACAAAAACCTTAACTCTACTTTACATAATTACAGAGTTATTGCCCTTTGTTACTTTTTCTTGTTTGTAGAGTCTTGTCCGGAGCATAACTTTAAAACTAATTCTTGAAATTTATTAAAACTTCATAGGATGATACAACACATTAAGAGAAAGTGCGGTGTACAGGAACCATAACTCTATTTTACCTATATACAGAGTTATTGACCTTTGTTACTTTTTCTTGTCCGGAGAATTACTTAATAACTAACCGGTGGAATCTAATAAAACTGCATACAATGGTAGCATAATGAGAGGAATTGCAGTGTACAAGAACCATAACTCTTATTTACATAATTACATAGTTATTGCCCTTTGTTACTTTTTCTTGCCCGGAGAATTATTTAATAACTAACAGATGGAATCTAATAAAACTACATACAACGGTAGAGCATAATCAGAGGAAGTGCAGTGTACAAGAACCATAACTCTAATTTACATAATTACAGAGTTATTGCCCTTTGTTATCCAAAAATGAACAAAACAAGAATAACCCGATCCATAACATTGTCCTTTTAAGGTGGGGTTTCTAAATAGTTCACAACCTTTCCTATCAGGGTGGCGTTCGGGGGTATTAATCACATTCAGTGATAGTTCTAGTTTTCTTTTGTTAACCCTTTCCCACGTATAGACACCTCCAGACCTAGTGAGCAATGGTTTCAACTTTGAAACTTGAAACTTTGTTAGAATAATTTTCTTGATATCTAGGCTCAGCCCATGGTCAGAATGTTTGTCTTAATGGTATCTAGGCGGAATTTGAATATGGGTCATTGTCTGGTCTAAAATTAGGTCACTAGGCCAAATTGAAGAAAAATCTTGTTAACACTGGAAGCCGTATTTAAAATTTGAGCATGTTGGAATTTTGACAAAATGAATGTCTTGGATGATATCTGCTAGGCCAAATTCAAAATTGGGTCATGTGTCAAAAATAAGCCGACTATGCAAAATTGAAGGGAAATCTTATTAACCCTTTCCCTCATACGACAATTCTGCAGCAGACAACTTTGAACATATTTTGTCAAATATTGGAAAATCTCCTCTATAATTGAATGGATAACCTATGACTAAAAGTGGAAAACATTGTGACAAAAGGAGAAATTGCACGTTTTGTGCAATTTCTTCTTTTGTTACTATGCTTTCAAAAAGCCGTCTGCTGCAGAGGCGTCAGAAAGCATCTATATGAGGGAAAGGGTTAACATTCTAGTATTAGCCTTTTTGACCCTCTTGTTCATTAATTACTATTTCATTTACAGACATTTTCAAATTCATCTGCTTCAGATTTGTTTCATGTGGGAAATGGTTAATTGGAAAACCTAATTTTACCTAAATGTTTCCAAGTCTCCTGTAGATTTATTCTTTAAAGTTTTATGTATGCTAAAACACCAGTCATAAGATATAAACAGGTAAATAAAACTCTTTTAACCCTTTCCCGCAGACGACTTTGAACATATTTTGTCAAAAAATAGAAAATCTCTATAATTGCAGGGATAGGTGTCAGAAAGCGTCTACATGAGGGAAAGGGTTAAAAGAAAAACATATTCTGGCTAAAGATTGTCAGAAAGCATTGCCGGAAGTGATTGTCAGAAAGCGTTGCTGGAAGTGATCAAAGTTTAATAGCATCAGTTATATCACAGCAGCCAGTTCACCTGACATCCATTTCCTAGCTTTCTCCCACCTATACTCGACAAAACATTCTTTCAATTTAACCCTCTCCCACATATAGACGCTTTCTGACGCCTCTGCAGCAGACAACTTTTTGAAAACATTGTTGCTTTTAAAAGAAGTAATTGCTCAAAACAAGCAATTTCTCTACACTTTTATTTATAGAGATATTCCATATATTTCCCCAAATTATTTCAAAGTTGTCTGCTGCAGATTTGTTGTATGTGGGATAGGGTTAAGTCATCTGCTACAGATGTGTTGTATATGGGAAAGGGTTCTTCAAGATCAATGCAATACTTGGGATTCCTAGGGTTATTTTAACAAGAGCTGTCTATAGATAAGACCAGGCGCTTGACTATAGTTAGATATGGACTCTTTATGTAATTGCATGCAAAACTTGAGCCAGGATATAAAGGGCAATAATTTCCATTATATTCACAATAGATTGATCTAACTTAATTATTGACAGGTGTGTGATGGTTGGGAAGGGTTGAATAGTTTCAATGCAATGCATCAAGTAGTTAATGAGATACCCTACAGACTCTTAACCCTTTACCTCATATAGACACTTTCTGACGCCTCTGCAGCAGACGGCTATTTGAAAACATAGTGACAAAAGAAGAAATTGCACAAAACGTGCAATTTCTCCTTTTGCCACAATGTTTATCACTTTTAGTCATAGGTTATCCATTCAATTATAGAGATTTTCTACTTTTTTACAAAATATGGTCAAAGTCGTCTGCTGCAGAATTGTCAAATGGGGGAAAGGGTTAATATTGTTGCATGCAAAACTTTAACCAGAATTATTAAGTAAAACAAGAGGACCATGATGGTCCTATATCGCTCACCTGATTTAATCAAACTTAAACAGTTTTCAGTGTTCTTTCTCCTATATGAGTCTATGAAAAAAAAGTGATTTGAACAATCTTGGTAGCACTTCTAGGTCCACTAGATGATGCTACATACCAAATATCAAAGGCCTGGGGCGTCTACTTTTAGACAAGAAGTTTTTTTTAAGTTTTTTCTCTATATGAGATGTAAAACAATAGACCCCAGGGCTATAATTTGAACACTCTTTGTAAAGGTCCACTAGATGATGCTACATACCCAATATCAGAGGCATTGGCCCTCTACTTTTAGACAAAAAGATTTTTTAAGTTTTTCCCCTATATGAGTCTATGTAAAACAAGTGACCCCCAGGGAGGGGTCATTTTTGACCCCAGGCCTATAATTTGAACAATCTTGGTAGAGGTTCACTAGATGATGCTACATACCAAATATCAAAGGCATGGGCCTTCTACTTTCAGACAAGAAGATTTTTTAAGTTTTGGTTAATTTCCCCTTTTTTGTTGCCATGGCAGCCAAAGTTCTGCATGGAATAGAATTTTTTGAACAAGTTTGAAAGAGAACCACCCAAGGAACATTCCTGTAAAATTATTTTGAATTTGGTTAATTGGTGTAGGAGGAGAAGTTGTTTGTAGGAAAATGTGAACGGATGGACGACGGACGGTGAGCGATCACAAAAGCTCACCTTGCACTTTGTGCATTGGTGAGCTAAAAAGGGCCATATCCTGCATTAAATAAAGGATAGTGTTATATATCTTGGTTAGTTTCATAAATGTGATATTTGGGAAGCATTGTAGAAAGTGTCGATGCAATACATCTAGAATTATCTGAGCAATGGTGAAATGTATGTACTTGCGTGCAAAACCTTAACCAAGGTGAGACGCTGACACCGACGCCAGGGGGGAGTACAATTTAACTCTCATATTCTCTGAATATTCGAGCTAAAAATGGAAAAGAATAAACCAAATACAAACGATGTAATAGTTTTTAAACTTTAACAGTTTTATTTCATATTTGGCAGTGATCACAAATAAATAACAAATGATTAAAAAGAATTTATAAAATTTAGGTAAAAAGCGGTCATTTGACAAAACGCTTATTTAACCCTTTCCCTCATATAGACACTTTCTGACGCCTCTGCAGCAGACGGCTTTTTGAAAACATAGTGACAAAAGAAGAAATTGCACAAAACGTGCAATTTCTCCTTTTGCCACAATGTTTTCCACTTTTTGTCATAGGTTATCCATTCAATTATGGAGATTTTCTATTTTTAGACAAAATACGTTCAGTCGTCTGCTGCAGAATTGTCGTATGAGGGAAAGGGTTAACAGTTGGGAACTATTCATTACCCGATACAGACTAAATACAGTGACTGTAGCAGACTCCTTGAAAACATGGGGAAATGAATAGTTGCTCAAAACAAGGCACTTCTTACTGTACAAAGTTTTCAACTCAATCAAGATAAAAGGTTTAATTTACATGACATTAAACTAATTTTCTCAGATGTTTTGTAAAAAATATGACATCTCAGTATCCACATCAATAGTACAGGATTCCGTTTACAAGCACAATGAAACGTCAACATTTTGTATCTTATCTACAATCAAACTGATCACATGATCTATGAAACAAATCACAAGGCATGTTCAGTGTAGATCTATATCAACCTGCATAATCATCCAATTTCGTTTAACCCTTTCCCACATACAGACGACTCTGCAGCAGATGACTTTTGAAAACACCGTTGCAAAAGTGAAATTACTCATGATGATTTCAACTCTATTTAATAATTAAACTGGCATTAGTGGAGATTTTTCACATCTTTTAAAAGATGTTTTCGAAGTTGTCTGCTTCAGATTTGTTGTACGTGGGGAAAGGGTTAAAGTGCTACCATTTTGATAAGCTTAGCTGAACTTTACAAGTTAATTTCTGTATGCTTCTTAGACATAACCTACTACATGTCAAGGGCTTGGCGTGAAACGGTTGTAACTAAAGCCCTATTTTGAAAACCCTGGTTATGGGGCAACTTTGACCCCTTTGTAAACAATGCAAATTTAGGTGCCATTGCTCGTTCTAAATTTCCATTATTTACCAAGAAAATTGATTTAACGCTTATGAAGACTTCATGGGGAGGTGATTAACCTTGGTAAAAAAAATACCAATTTTAGTTACAACCGTTTCACGCCAAGCCCTCGATGTATATCTGATCTTTGATTGATTGGATATAACACCGTTTTCAACTATATTTTAGTTATATCAAGGTAGACGGGTTTACCTAACCATGTGTTTCCTAGCTATCTCGGGCCAGTACTCCACACGACAGTTTTCAAGCATCTGCTTTTTCACAATCCGGTGGGCCGTTAGCCCATGGTTCGCAGATGGCACATTGACTTTTGACAAATGTCTGACTATGTTTTGCATGAAAAATTGCAATAATTTTTTTTATTAAGTATTTATGGATGAGACAGAAACATATGACTGACTGGATTTAAATAGTAAAGGGATCAACAAGAAATGTGGATAGTATTTATGGATGAGACAGAAACATATGACTGACTGGATTTAAATAGTAAATGGATCAACAAGAAATTTGGATATATGCAATACAAATCAAGCGTTTAACCCTTTCCCCCATACGACAATTCTGCAGCAGACAACTCTGAACGTATTTTGTCAAAACATAGAAAAGCTCCATAATTGAATGGATAACCTATGACAAAAAATGGAAAACATTGTGGCAAAAGGAGAAATTGCACGTTTTGTGCAATTTCTTCTTTTGTCACTATGTTTTCAAAAAGCCGTCTGCTGCAGAGGCGTCAGAAAGCGTCTATATGAGGGAAAGGGTTAAGACATAAGCCCAGAATACTTTTCCATCTAAGCAATGTATTTTTGAATGCTGGTATCAAATACTCTCGCATAAAATGTAGTTTGATTAAAGCACTTTTGAGTTCCTGTCTTTATCCAAATCTCATCTGAATTTAAAACAATCAAGAGATAGTTCAACAGATGAAAAATTGGAAGTTTAATTTCCGCGGGATTTCAAAATGTGTAATTTCTTACTAGTAGACGCGTTTTAAGCAGAGGACTTTTCAAAACATTTATAAGAAAAGGAGAAAATGCTCACGATTTCCATTATGTTTTCAACTCTTTTTAAAATTTTCATTCATAGAGATGTTTCATTTTTTTTTTTTTATCTTAACCCTCTCCTTCCCTCATATGACAATTCTGCAGCAGACGACTTTGAACATATTTTGTCAAAAAATAGAAAATCTCTATAATTGAATGGATAACCTATGACTAAAAGTGGAAAACATTGTGGCAAAAGGAGAAATTGCTTGTTTTGAGCAATTTCTTCTTTTTGTCACTATGTTTTCATAAAGATGTCTACTGCAGAGGCGTCAGAAAGCGTCTATATGAGGGTTAATGTTTTCTGCTGATGCTGGATACTTATTGTATGACGGAAAAGGTGGTTAAATAGCAATACGCTGCAGGGAAATCAAATGTCAGGGTAAGAAACTATCAATGTGATTCAAACACAAATACACTTTCATGAGTAATTATAATGGTAAGTCTAAATACCAGACTTCCAACTTGACAAAACCTTTGTTTCAAAAAATAAACTTCAAATAACAATACAAATGGCGTATTTATATGAGGTGTAAGGGGTTTAGTAAAATAATAATTCTTGTTGATTGTTTTCATTATTTTTCCACAAATAAACAAACTTGCAGCATGCAGTCAACACAGTCATTTAGACAACAACATTGAAAATCTGTTAACAAAAGTATAATCAGTAAAGATATGAAATTATTGTTGCAGAAGAGAGAATTACACTATTAACCCTTTCCCTCATATAGACAGTTTCTGACGCCTCTGCAGCAGACGGCTTTTCGAAAACAGGGACAAAAGAAGAAATTGCTCAAAACGAGCAATTTCTCCTTTTGCCACAATGTTTTCCACTTTTTGTCATAGGTTATCCATTCAATTATAGAGATTTTCTATCTTTTGACAAAATATGTTCAAAGTCGTCTGCTGCAGAATTGTCGTATGAGGGAAAGGGTTAATGAACATATTTGAGTCCACATGGAGTTGAAACAAGAATCTGTTAACCCTTTCCCTAATACGACAATTCTGCAGCAGACGACTTTGAACATATTTTGTCAAATAATGGAAAATCTCTATAATTGAATGGATAACCTATGACTTAAATTGGAAAACATTGACAAAAGGAGAAATTGCATGTTTTGTGCAATTTCTTCTTTTGTTACTATGTTTTCAAAAAGCTGTCTGCTGCAGAGGCGTCAGAAAGCGTCTATATCAGGGAAAGGGTTAAGTTGCAGCTCAAAAGGTTTTTAGCACCATAGTTGTATCTAAAATATAAATACATCTAAATACATCTAGAACCTTTCAGATCATGCAGCTCGCTTTGCTGTATAAAACCTTTCCCACATACATGAAATTTGTAGCAGACAACTTTGAAAACTTCTGGTCAAAAATAAGGAAAATTTCTATGAATGATAGTTTAATTTTTGAATAGAGTAAAAATTGATCATCATTTATGTCATTTCTTCGTTTTCAAAAGCTGTCTTCTACCGATCATAGTAAAATGGAAAATGGTTAAAATATCTTTACAAGCACCATTTTAAAAGTTTGTTAACCCTTTCCCTCATATAAACGCTTTCGGATGCCTCTGCAGCAGACGGCTTTTTGAAAACATAGTGACAAAAGAAGAAATTGCACAGAACGTGCAATTTCTCCTTTTGCCACAATGTTTTTCACTTTTTGTCATAGGTTATCCATTCAATTATGGAGATTTTCTATTTTTTGACAAAATACATTCAAAGTCGTCTGCTGCAGAATTGTTGTATCAGGGAAAGGGTTAAGACAAAAGGTTCCAAGTAACTATTTAATGTTAATTGTTGGCCTGATATGATTTCAAGTTGTCCGCTTTGAAAATATCCCAGGATATATTTTTTAACTTTTCATAAATTTAAAGAATACTTTTGATACAATTAGTTGAAAATATTATGTGAAAAGGAGATTTTACTTGTTCTGCACCATTTCTATATTAATCATTCTTGATGTTTTCTAACATCTGCTGCAAAATAAGTCTATCTCAGGAAAAGAAATTATGTTTGAAGTTAAAACCATTTTGCATTCAAATTGTTTCATATGATTTCACTAGTTTTATGTCTAGTTAGACTAGTTAAAAATATTTCAAAGCATATAAGACTTTCTATCAAATAAAACAAATCATGGAAATTTTAAAATTGTTTGTTAAAATATATAGTTTCACTTTGAAAATCCCTTTTAACCCTTTCCCTCATACGACAATTCTGCAGCAGACGACTTTGAACGTAATTTGTCAAAACATAGAAAATCTCCATAATTGAATAGAATAACCTATAACTAAAAGTGGAAAACATTGTGGCAAAAGGAGAAATTGCACGTTTTGTGCAATTTCTTCTTTTGTGACTATGTTTTCAAATAGCCGTCTGCTGCATCAGAAAGTGTCTATATGAGGGAAAGGGTTAACCTTTTCTCTCAAACAGACAACATAAAGTATACATGATGTTTATTATGAGAAATCGGGTTTGAAACATGAGGCACAATCACTCACATGACTTGAGTATTGATTAGACAAGCAGTATCAGACGATATGATTTTTAAGCTTTTTTCATTTTTATCACCTTTCTGATGCCCCCTGGTAGCAGTATGCTTTCAACAAATCATTATCAATATGGCTTCAATCATTTTTGTAGAAGGTCACCTTATAAACATTTTTGCATAATTATAATGAGACCAGAGCCGTCAAAGAGCAGAAGAATTCTTAAAAAGTTTATCAGTTTTAACCTTTTCTGATGCCCCGTGGTGACACTGTTTGTCAACAAATTAAAAAGGCTTTAGTAATTTTTGCAAAGGGTTGAAATTGACCCAATGGTTTTCGGAGGAGATGAAGACTTTGCAAGACTCACGACACAGAGTGATCATTCATAATAGCCAAGCTCATCTAGAGTACTTTGTGCTCATAGGAGCTTAAAATATAATTTTTGAAACATTCTTTGTAAAAAAGAAATAGTATCTTTTGAGTAATTTCTCTTTTCTAACAATTTTTTCAATTGCCATTTGCTTTATAGTTGTCAAACGATATCCATTTGATAGATAACCAGAGTAAAGAGTTCTCTCGGACCCTGTTTAAGTTTCATGTTAACCCTTTCCCTCATACGACAATTCTGCAGCAGACGACTTTGAACGTATTTTGTCAAAACATAGAAAATCTCCATAATTGAATGGATAACCTATGACAAAAAGTGGAAAACATAGCGGCAAAAGGAGAAATTGCACGTTTTGTGCAATTTCTTCTTTTGTCACTATGTTTTCAAAAAGCTGTCTGCTGCAGAGGCGTCAGAAAGCGCCTATATGAGGGAAAGGGTTAATAATAAAACAAGAATATTATTACACCACCCCTACCACATGAAAGTCCCCTTCATAATTAAACTTTTTCACAACCGGCTGTTTCGGATCATAGTCCCCCGCTCCATCCCCTGGTTCCTGACTTGATGGCGGCATATTTAAATTTTGCGAGGAGACATTTATCTCTTTATGCAAATATTTCAGGTTATTCAACACTTCCCGCTGATTCAGTTTAACATTCTCATAAAGAGAGTCTGAGGTAATTCTTCCCGCCGAATCGTCGGAATAATCGTCAAGTTTTCCTAATGAGTTATTCATAGCATTTTTCGGCACTTTGAGATCATTACATGTAAAACTATGTTGGTCTTTTTTTAAATTACAATCTCTTTTTTTACCATCGGAAAAGGTTTCGGAAACCCGTGGAGAACTGAACCCGCTATCACCCATAGATAAATCCTGCGTACGTGTCAGTAACTTATCTATATGTTTATTGACAATAGATTGGGTGTTTATAACTGTCCCAAGACTGTGTCCACTACTCTCTGTTCCGTCTATAGCACTATCCTGTGAACTTTGACCTTGACTAGAACTGGTTGACTGAACCGTGCCTTGCTCACTGCTGTGTTCTGAATGTCTATCATGCTCTGCAAGTCGCACATCCAGTCTATAACTGTCTGGTACAGCCTCTTTCACCGAGGTCTCTTCATAGTGATGATCTCTTCTTCTGTCTTTAAGGGATTTTTTATGGGTCCTTTCTGGAAGTTTGGGTTTAACATCCTCCGGGTTTGATATGTGAACATTTGCGTAAATATGAGCATTGACGGATTCACTCTGTCTGTTGAAGGAGTCGTAACCAGCAAACTGATCTGTGTTCGTATTCTGATATAAAAGTTCCACACCTTCCCCAGCACAATGTCCCCTGTTTCCTGTATAACCTTCATTAAAACTTTGTTGATATGACCTTGACCTACTAGACCTATGACCTTTATAATGACCTTCACTGTTTACAAGGTCCATACAGTTGACACCACTACTACGAGACCGACCTAGACTGGAGTATTTTCCTGGCATGTGACCATGGAACTCCATACTTATATCACCAGTATCCGCATGAGGAGAAAACAGTGAATCTGGATTTGCACTCATTCCACTCACATGACGGTCACTTGGGTAATAACTTGAGTGTCTATTTGTGTGAGACTTTGATTTACGAGACTTGTGAGTTTTCTTTGATTTGACTTTTTCACTTTTTCCTTGTTTTGTTTGCCCAGTGTGATGGAAGTCCATCTCCGAAGGTTTATAACACTCAGGGACAGCTGCCGATCTCGGTGTAGAGCTGACCATTGGATGCGTCACACAATTTGAGTGCCCAACTTCACTTGTATGTGAGGGTCTAGTTGGAAGTGAGCTTAATCGTATATTTTGCTGACCCATACTGTTCCTGTATGTCTGATAGTCACCAAGATCCATCTGGGAACCAGCCTCAGACGGTCTGTTCACTATCACTAGTGGTGCCCGAGCTTTGTTATGATGAGTCTTTCTGTGAGATTGGCGATTCACATTGGGAACAAAATTGTGTTGCACATTTTCACTAATGTTCGTTACTTGAGGATTTCTGTCTGGAGCCGAGCAGGTTCCAAAATGGATGGATCCCTGCCCAAACTCTGATGGAAGACTGTTTAAATGGTGCCAGGTGCCAGACTTTACTATTTGTTGTTGTACCCAGGTCTCCGTGCGGACCTGCTTGTCTAATTGCTGCTGGTACCACATCCATTCTGGGGGAGGGAACTGGGCTGAGAATGAAGCGTACTCGACAGCTGGTTTCTTGGTCTCTGTAATTGTTTTCTTCTTATTTCTTCCAAATAGTTTTGAAAAGAAAGACACCTTCTCTGAAAACATAGGACAAATAAGTATATTAACCCTTCTCCACAAATGAAAAATCTTCAGCAGACGACTTTGAAAACATATAGACAAAAATATTGAATATCTTTGGAAATGATAGTATAATTGTATTAAAATAAATTGAGAACAATGTGGCAAAAGGAAATTTCTTCTTTTGCCACAATGTTTTATTAAGTCTTTTGCTGCAGAGAGTTCAGAAAGCATCTGTAAGTGGGAAAGGGTTAATGCTCTTCAAAATTGAAAACATTTACTTCACATATCTTTTCATTGATTTTTGTTCTTCAGCTGAAACTAAACATGTATTGGAAAGGTACTTTTTATGGATGGCAATGAATACCAAAATTAGTATTCAAATGTTTGACCTATTTGTGCATGATTTGCCAACAAAGAGTTCGTAATTTGCTGTTAAGTTATCTTAGTTTTGTCTTTTTTTGTTCATCTTCCAGTACTCGCATTTACATTTACGTTCAAAGTTAGTATTAAAATATTCTACCTATTTGTGCATGATTTGCTGTTAAGTTTTCTTATTTTGTATCTCCCAGTACTCGCATTTACATTAACGTTCAACCGATCAATTTGAATGAAAAGAATGTTTGTGAAAAATATGTCAGTAAAGGGTTCAGATTTTAATTAATTGATCACTTGCTTAATGTATTTTTTCTACGAAACATTTAGTTCTGATTACCATGTAAAAACTGAAATACTTTTGAAAATGACATGAAATGTTCCCAATTCTCAAATCATTTCAAAACATGACAATACCGACAGGTTTTATGTGGGAAAGTGTTAACTGGTTCTTTCACACCTGCGCTCCACTCAACACTATTCTCAGGCAACTGGCTACCTTCCTACATGGACCTTTGGCCACTTGGTGGAAGACAAATAACACTAGTCACAACTAGAAATACTGTGAGCAAAGCTCACTGAAGAATACCCCCCGCTCCCCTTGGAAGAGTCCGAGGCATGTGATCTTCCTTCATGCATATCTACATATGATGTGTAACCTTCATGTAAAGTTTGAACCAAATCCATTGAGCCGTTTAGGAGGAGTAGTGCTTACAAGAAATGTGGAGGTATGTGCACAGGAGTCCCTCGCAGATAACCTCTAAGTTAAATTATCTCCCCTTGGAAGAGTCCGAGGCGTGTGATCTTCCTTCATGCATATCTACATATGATGTGTAACCTTCAGGTAAAGTTTGAACCAAATCCATTGAGCCGTTTAGGAGGAGTAGTGCTTACAAGAAATGTGGAGGTATGTGCACAGGAGTCCCTCGCAGATAACCTCTAAGTTGAATTATCTCCCCTTGGAAGAGTCTGAGGCGTATGATCTTCCTTCATGCATATCTACATATGATGTGTAACCTTCATGTAAAATTTGAACCAAATCCATTGAGCCGTTTAGGAGGAGTAGTGCTTACAAGAAATGTGGAGGTATGTGCACAGGAGTCCCTCGCAGATAACCTCTAAGTTAAATTATCTCCCCTTGGAAGAGTCCGAGGCGTGTGATCTTCCTTCATGCATATCTACATATGATGTGTAACCTTCATGTAAAGTTTGAACCAAATCCATTGAGCCGTTTAGGAGGAGTAGTGCTTACAAGAAATGTGGAGGTATGTGCACAGGAGTCCCTCGCAGATAACCTCTAAGTTAAATTATCTCCCCTTGGAAGAGTCCGAGGCGTGTGATCTTCCTTCATGCATATCTACATATGATGTGTAACCTTCAGGTAAAGTTTGAACCAAATCCATTGAGCCGTTTAGGAGGAGTAGTGCTTACAAGAAATGTGGAGGTATGTGCACAGGAGTCCCTCGCAGATAACCTCTAAGTTGAATTATCTCCCCTTGGAAGAGTCTGAGGCGTATGATCTTCCTTCATGCATATCTACATATGATGTGTAACCTTCATGTAAAATTTGAACCAAATCCATTGAGCCGTTTAGGAGGAGTAGTGCTTACAAGAAATGTGGAGGTATGTGCACAGGAGTCCCTCGCAGATAACCTCTAAGTTAAATTATCTCCCCTTGGAAGAGTCCGAGGCGTGTGATCTTCCTTCATGCATATCTACATATGATGTGTAACCTTCATGTAAAGTTTGAACCAAATCCATTGAGCCGTTTAGGAGGAGTAGTGCTTACAAGAAATGTGGAGGTATGTGCACAGGAGTCCCTCGCAGATAACCTCTAAGTTGAATTATCTCCCCTTGGAAGAGTCCGAGGCGTATGATCTTCCTTCATGCATATCTACATATGATGTGTAACCTTCATGTAAAATTTGAACCAAATCCATTGAGCCGTTTAGGAGGAGTAGTGCTTACAAGAAATGTGGAGGTATGTGCACAGGAGTCCCTCGCAGATAACCTCTAAGTTAAATTATCTCCCCTTGGAAGAGTCCGAGGCGTGTGATCTTCCTTCATGCATATCTACATATGATGTGTAACCTTCATGTAAAGTTTGAACCAAATCCATTGAGCCGTTTAGGAGGAGTAGTGCTTACAAGAAATGTGGACATACGGACAGACAGACAGACGGACAGACAGACGGACAGACGGACAGACGGACAGACAGGGTGATTCCTATATACCCCCCCAAACTTTGTTTGCCGGGGGGTATAATTACTCTGGTCAATCAAAAGAAAGAATGAAATGGTCGTAATGGAATTCGAACTCACAACTCCTGGATTGTTAACCCTCATTGTTACTTATTTAGTTATTGTAACTTAATTTTCCGAATATTTTCACCAGTCACCAATTGTTTTTAACCCATTCCCACATACAACAAATCAGGAGCAGACGACTATAAAAACATCTAGGAAAAACTATGGGGAAAAAAACCGAATAATTCTTGAATAAAGTTTTCCAAAGTCGTCTTTTGCAATTGCGTCAAAGTGCGTCTATAATAAAGAAAAAAGTTAAAATATTGTCTAAATAAGGAAATGTGATGGTTGAAAGCTGATGATAGGCTACACGTATGTAATGTATACCTTTTTTGAGTTTCTCTACTTTAACGACAGGCTCCGAAGCAGTATCATTTATTTGAGGTTTGTTTTCATTTCTTCCTTTGACCGATGAACTCCTCTTGAGACTCCCACCAGGTGGTATCTCATCCTTCTTCGTTTTGTCTCTTGATCGCCTTACGCTAAAACTCATACTCCTTTGTGTGCGCTGTTGTGAGTTCTCCTTCTACGGAAATTAAAATAAATAAATTCAAACTTGAGAATATTTAACAAAATGACGGACAAAACATTATTGCTCAAACAAATATGATATAGGTTTTAACTCTTTCGTACATGGAAGAAAATATTCGTCAGACAACATTGAAATCATCTAGGCAAAAATAGGATAAATCTCTATAAGTGAAATTATAATTATATAATAAATTTAAACAAATTGTAGAAAAAGGGGAAATTGCTCAGTGTTTTGCAATTTCTTCCTAGGTAACAATGTTTTTATAAATCGTCTGCTGCAGATTTGTCAAAAAATTCTGATAATTAAGTCATCTTATTCAAAACATTATGTAAATTTGGATGCGTAATTCTGATACAGAAAAGGAAGATGAATCATCAGAACCATCTCCATTATCATCGTTGTTATAAAATCTGAATCATCTAAAAGGTTCTTGTGAGGTACTGTTCGAAACCTCTATTGTATTGCAATTATGCAAAGTTGTCTGCTGCAGATTTGCTCAATGTGGTTTTATACAAGAAAGAAAACTATCAGAAACGTGAAATTGTGGGGTTTTTTAAATTCAATTAACCCTTTCCCTCATACGACAATTCTACAGCAGACGACTTTGAACATATTTTGTCAAAAAATAGAAAATCTCTATAATTGGATGGATAACCTATGACTTAAAGTGGAAAACATTGTTGCAAAAGGAGAAATTGCTCGTTTTGAGCAATTTCTTCTTTAGTAACTATGTTTTCAAAAAGCTGCAGAGGCGTCAGAAAGCGTCTATATGAGGGAAAGGGTTAAGGCCTTTCTTTTTATCTGACCAGGTTCATATCTATTTCTTTGACCTACCATTTTATTGTCTTTATTTGATTGGTTAATTTCTGGCTTGTTATGTGACTCTGCTGTACCAATCATATTGTCTTCTGCATCTACTTGACAGGAAATTGATCTTGTTGGCTGCTTGAAAGGTTGTCTGCAAATAATTGATGTTTCAAATGAGAATTATGCCTCTTGTTATTTGAGCTGCACAATGCAAAAAGGAATATTGGTTCTGCAGCAGACAACTTTAAGAATAATTGGGGGCAAATGTGTAATTGATTTAACCCTTTCCCACATATAACATATATCAGAGCTGCACAACCTGCATCATGTTTAACCCTTTCACTCATACAACAAATCTGCAGCAGACCACTTTGAAAACATCTTAAAAACATTGTGGCAAATGGAGAAATTGCTCATTATGAGAAATTTCATCTTTTATCACAATGATTTCAAAAGTCATCTTCCGCAGAGGCGTCAGAAAGTGTCTGTATGTTTGAAAGGGATAAATGAGTACTTAGTGCATGTGAAAGCAGTGAATCTACAAGAGTACTCCAGTTAACCCTTTCACTCATATGAATATGCCTTTTCTGAGAAAACAAAATCATTCAAAAAATATTTTTAATCATATTTGTTGTTGAAATTAGGCATCAGTTATCCTCATTTATTCATTTTTTTCAATTTTTTACATTTGCTTTTAATTTGTATGGCTTTTACCGTTTTAGAAGTAACACCATAGGGGGGAACCTTTCAATAATATTTATAAAATTAAAAAAAAAATGGGAAAAGCAGAAATTTTTCATTATAATCAATCTTTTCTAATGACTCATTCGAGTTGCCAAAAATCATCTGTTTTTGGGACACAGACAGGGTCAACTTAACCTTTTCTCCCACTTTCAATTTCTTTAAACCCTTTCCCTCATACGACAATTCTGCAGCAGACGACTTTGAACATACTTTGTCAAAAAATAGAAAATCTCTATAATTAAATGGATAACCTATGACTAAAAGTGGAAAACATGGTGGCAAAAGGAGAAATTGCTCATTTTGAGCAATTTCTTCTTTTGTCACCATGTTTTCTAAAAGCTGTCTGCTGCAGAGGCATCAGAAAGCGTCTATATGAGAGAAAGGGTTAAGTAATAATTATCTTCATTTAAAGAATGCTATTCAACAGGGCTCCGGAAATTTTGAAATCTCAATCAGTAAGGTGAAATTTCTCCTTTTACCACAATGTTTTCAAATGTCGTCTGCTTTAGGGGCATCAGAAAGTGTTTTGATAAATTTCTTCTTTTGCCACAATGTTTTCAAAAGACGTCTGCTGCAGGGGCGTCAGAAATTCAGAATGTGTCTATATGTGGGAAAGGGTTAAACTCTTTTTTAATAATTTAAATCCTATATATATAGAGGTTTTTCACATCTTTGCCAAGTTGTCTGCGGCAATTTTGTTGTACGGTTTGAAAGGATTAAACTATGAATCAAGGTGAGGACACCTGCCCCAGGGACCAATCAGAAATCATCTCAAATAATATCACAAAAGTTTTATCTGTTTATCTGATAATATATTTTAAGTAGTGCCATCTGCTTAAAATATCACATTATAAAATTTAAAAAAAAAGATACACTTTGATACACAGCTATAAACATTTTTTGCTTATTTTGAGCAATTTATCCTTTTCTCACAATGTTTTCAAGAGTTGACTGCAATAGGACAAGAGGAGCATTAAACCTTTCCCACTTATAGATGCATTTTTATTGGGGAAAGGGTTAAAGGATATAAGAATAGATTTCATAAAGATGAATGTATCCTGTTTACGCGTCTTTTTCTACAGTTTTTAAAAAGCTCTATTGATGAATGAGAAAGATGAATTATGTAAAAATGTTTTGAAATTACCCAAACACAGATGGTATATACATGGGGTGGAGATGGGTCCAGGGCGCAAACAAGGTTGACTGCATCTCATCACCATGGAAACGAAATGTATCAGGTGTTACAACAAAATATCCGCAACCTGAAAGTAGAAAGTAGAAAGTGGAAAATATGAAAGATATAAAAATACAAGATGCTTGTCAAACGTTATAATCTCAACCTTTTTTCGTTCAACTTCAAGGTCACCGTGGCCTTGAGTTTGAATAGTTTACCTCAAAATCAATAGGGGTCATGCCCAACATTCCTGCCAAGTTTGTGTAGGTCCAAGTTTGTGTACTGTAAGTCCAAGTTTGTGTACTGTAGGTCCAAGTTTGTGTACTGTAAGTCCAAGTTTGTGTACTGTAGGTCCAAGTTTGTGTACTGTAGGTCCAAGTTTGTGTACTGTAAGTCCAAGTTTGTGTACTGTAGGTCCAAGTTTGTGTACTGTAGGTCCAAGTTTGTGTACTGTTAAGGTCCGATTTTAAGTTATCAAATGGAGAAGCTTTGGTCTATAGATAGACAGACCAACTGATGAACATAGAGCAATATACCTACTCTTCTTTGAAGAGAGGCATAATAATAATTACCTTGTTATTAAGTCAATCTGTATGTGCATTTTGACCGATTCTAAAGGCTTAAATATAATTGGTTAACCCTTTCCCTCATACGACAATTCTGCAGCAGACGACTTTGAATGTATTTTGTCAAAAAATAGAAAATCTCTACAATTGAATGGATATAAACTATGACTAAAAGTGGAAAACATTGTACCAAAAGGAGAAATTGCACGTTTTGTTCAATTTCTTCTTCTGTCACTCTGTTTTCAAATTGCCATCAGCTGCAAAGGCGTCAGAAAGCGTCTATATGAGGGAAAGGGTTAAAGACCACATTATATGGAGATTTTCCATTTTTTGACAAAATACGTTCAAAGTCGTCTGCTGCAGAATTGTCGTATGAGGGAAAGGGTAAAGGAAAAGTTTGTGCTCTGGAAGCTTTAAAATATTCTAAAGGATTCTATAGAGGGAGGCAACTCCATTGACACAAATTAAATATTACACATTAACTCAACCTTTTCCATATTTTACAGCAAACTTTGAAATTATCTACTTAAAAATATGGAAACATTTTGTAAGTGAAATATTATTTATCAAATTGAGTTGAAATCATTGTGGCAAAAGGAGAAATTGCTCATGATATGAGCAGTTTCCCATTCCCAGATTCATTTAAACATATCTGCAGTAGATGACCCCATAATGAGCAATTTCTCCATTCTCAACAATGTTTTCAACTCTATTCCAATAGTTTACAATAATTAACCCTTTCCCACATACGACAATTCTGCAGCAGACTACTTTGAACATATTTTGTCAAAAATGGAAAATCTCTATAATTGAATGGATATAAACCTATGACTAAAAGTGGAAAACATTGTGGCAAAAGAAGAAATTGCTCGTTTAGAGGAATTTCTTTTGTCACTATGTTTTCAAAAAGCCGTCTGCTGCAGAGGCGTCAGAAAGCGTTGATATGAGGGAAAGCTAGCGTTAACAGAGATTTTCTGCAGTTTTTGCCAAAATGATTTTAAACATTAATTAACTGCTGCAGATTTTTTTTTTTACGTGGGAAATATAAAATATGGCAGATATAATAAAAAAAAAATAAAAAGGGATTATATTTCTAATTCTATCTAATTCTCCATCATTATTGTGAATAAATAAACCTGGCAAAAATACCATCATAAAGTTTGCATTTTTACTGTACTGAATCTATTAAATGAACTCAACCCTTTCCCACATACCACAAAACTGCAGCGGACGACTTAGAAACATCTAGGCAAAAATAGGAAAAACTCTATATATAGAAATACTGTAAGTATTGAATTTGCAGCAAATTAACTTTTTAGCAAATTTTCCTTTTGATGCAATGTTTTCAACTCTGTTCAAAAGTGATATTATGTGAGAAAGGATTAAAGCAATACAACAAGGCTCTCACTAGGCTATTAACTATTTGGGTGAAGTGACTTCTCCCTCCAGGCAATTTAGGGAGAAGTGACTTAAATGCGAAGTGATAGTTCTTATGTCATTGATATGTGTGTCATAACTGGGACATTTGTGATACACATCTATTTAAACAAACAAAAACATTTATTTATTTGATTTTAATTAAAGGGTTAAATAATGTGCCCTTGGTTAACCCTTTCCCTCATATAACAAATCTGCAGCATGCAGACAACTTGGAAAACTTGTAAGCAAAAATATGCCCTTGGTTAATTAACCCTTTCCCTACTGTAGAGGCTTTCTGATGCCTCTGCAGCAGACGGCTTTTTGAAAACATAGTGACAAAAGAAGAAATTGCTCAAAACGAGCAATTTCTTCTTTTGCCACAATGTTTCCCGCTTTTAGTCATAGCTAGGTGGTTATCCATTCAATCATAGAGATTTTCTATTTTTTGACAAAATATGTTCAAAGTCGTCTGCTGCAGAATTGATGTATGAGGGAAAGGGTTAATGGGTAAGATAACATTATAATCATTATAACCCTAACCCTAGGTGCTCAACTCCAGATTATAGATAGTATAACTGTGCAAAAGTTGTCTTGAAATATTAGAATCTTAATTATAGGATAAAATTTAAAAGTGTAATCATTTTACTTTCCACTTACAAGAAACATCTATATATTGATTGTTTATGCTTTATTTTTACTGGGTAGACATACCCAGAAAGTCAAATTTTGTATATTTTCAGGACATCAATTGACCGTTTTTCAAAATTTAATGCCAAAGTTAAGTTTTAAACTATTTATTACTTACTTTGCTGTCAGTTAAGCAATATTTGCAAAATTTCACTATTTCAAAATTTTGATCTCTATCTGGAGTGTAGCACCTTAAGAAGACCATTTTGATAGTCTAGACAAAAATATGGAAAATATCTATAAAGTGTTGTACAATTATTGAAAAAAGTTGAAAACATTATGACAAAAGGAGAAATTGCTTAAATCTTGAGCAATATCTACTTTTGCCACAATGTTTTCAAAGGTCTTGTGCTACCAATATGTTACAAAGTGTGGCTGCATATGGGAAAGGGTTTACAGATGTGCCTGGAACTATCACTAAAGGTGATTAATACCCCCGCCCCAACCCCCGACACATATTGTATCTCACAGTTTTATCTTTGACTCCGACAATTTGAATATCAGTATCAAAAAGAAATACTAAGATGATATCAAACACAAAACGGCTCCTTTTATCTGGACCGACCACCCGACCGACCGACAGGATGATGCCACACAAAACGGCTCCATTTTGCCATGTTTGAAGTAAATCCGGTTGAAATTGAAGGAGTATGTCGCACCAGATTAGATTTGAAGAAAAAAAATCCTATTTTAAGGTCAGAGGTGAAGGTCACAGGGACATGAAATTTGCGTCTTGCACATCTACTACTCCTGATTAACATTTATGCCAAGTATCAAGTAAATCAGGTTGAAACTGAAGGAGGAGTACAACAGATTAGATTTTAACAAAAAAAATAATCCTATTTCAAGGTCAGAGGTCAAGGTCAAGGTCACAGGGACATGAAATTTGCGTCTTGCACATCTACTACTCCTGATTAACATTTATGCCAAGTATGAAGTAAATCAGGTTGAAACTGAAGGAGGAGTACAAGAGATTAGATTTTAACAAAGAAAAATCATATTTCAAGGTCAGAGGTCAAGGTCACAGGGACATGCAATTTGCGTCTTGCACATCTACTACTCCTGATTAACATTTATGCCAAGTATGAAGTAAATCAGGTTGAAACTGAAGGAGGAGTACAACAGATTAGATTTTAACAACAAAAAATCCTATTTCAAATTTCAAGGTCAGAGGTCAAGGTGAAGGTCACAGGGACATGATTAACATTTATGCCAAGTATCAAGTAAATCAGGTAGAAACTGAAGGAGGAGTACAACGGAACAGATTTTGCGGACAGACCGACCGATGGACCGGCCAACAGGCTGATTCCAGTATACCCCCTTCAAACTACGTTTGCGGGGGTATATTACTACTCAAACTTAGAGAGATGTTTGCCGACATGAAACCCGCATACTTGTTAATTACTGCAATCATTACAGGCATCATAATCCAAGAATTATAAGAAATACACTCAAATTAATCATTAAAGGTTCAACTCAAGTCTACCTATTCCCACATACAGCAAATCTGTAGTAGACACTTTGTAATTATCTAGACATTAATATGGAAAGAATTAAAATTTGTAAGTGAAAGTGAACTCATTAAATTGACTTGAAATCAATGTGGCAAAAGGAGAAAATCATCGCAGCTCATGATCAGAGCAATTTCTCCTTTTGCCACATTTATTTCAAAAGTCGTCTGCTTTAGATATGCCTACAAGTTAGAAATGGTTAAAAGCATTCACATGGAAGCTATTTCTCTTATTCACCTGTAATGGTTTGTAAAACAAGATTGCTTTTCTACTTAAATTTAGAAACTGCACTTTTATTAATTTTGTCCATATTTTATGTTACAAAAAAAACCTGAAATATTTTACAGTTGTAAGAATAAAGTGGATAAGTATAATATACCAGTATGATTTGACATCTCCACTACGTTTTTTTTAATATCTATTTATGTTAAAACACATAAAATTGTAACTGCAATAAAACTTTCAAATTTAACAACAAAGAAAAATGTTCAGAACAATCCACAACAAGTTTATAACTGGTATCTTTCTCAATATGTCTAACCATAAATCATAAAAAAAAATATCTTAAAAGATCATTATCATTAATTACTGACCAATAAAAATGTTTGTATGAATGGACAGTCCATCAATTGTTTAACCCTTTACTCTCTTTCTCCACTGATGAAAACTTCCATTTTTAGTTTGTTATTAATTGACAATGAACCATTTTATGTGAAAACATTGTATGATTGATTGATTGATTGGGGTTTAATGCCATGTTCAACAAGTGTTCAGTCATATCATGGCAGCCAGTTCACCTATACCCATATGTTTCCTGGCTAATTTCTCATACCAGTACTCCATACAACAGTTCACCTATACCTATATGTGTACTGGCTTTCTCATACCAGTACTCCATACAACAGTTCACCTATACCCATATGTGTGTCCTGGCTTTCTCATACCAGTACTCCATACAACAGTTCACCTATACCTATATGTGTACTGGCTTTCTCATACCAGTACTCCATACAACAGTTCACCTATACCTATATGTGTACTGGCTTTCTCATACCAGTACTCCATACAACAGTTCACCTATACCCATATGTGTGTACTGGCTTTCTCATACCAGTACTCCATACAACAGTTCACCTATACCCATATGTGTGTACTGGCTTTCTCATACCAGTACTCCATACAACAGTTCACCTATACCCATATGTGTGTACTGGCTTTCTCATACCAGTACTCCATACAACAGTTCACCTATACCCATATGTGTGTACTGGCTTTCTCATACCAGTACTCCATACAACAGTTCACCTATACCTATATGTGTACTGGCTTTCTCATACCAGTACTCCATACAACAGTTCACCTATACCTATATGTGTACTGGCTTTCTCATACCAGTACTCCATACAACAGTTCACCTATACCCATATGTGTGTACTGGCTTTCTCATACCAGTACTCCATACAACAGTTCACCTATACCCATATGTGTGTCCTGGCTTTCTCATACCAGTACTCCATACAACAGTTCACCTATACCCATATGTGTGTACTGGCTTTCGCATACCAGTACTCCATACAACAGTTCACCTATACCCATATGTGTGTCCTGGCTTTCTCATACCAGTACTCCATACAACAGTTCACCTATACCCATATGTGTGTACTGGCTTTCTCATACCAGTACTCCATACAACAGTTCACCTATACCCATATGTGTGTCCTGGCTTTCTCATACCAGTACTCCATACAACAGTTCACCTATACCCATATGTGTGTCCTGGCGTTCTCATACCAGTACTCCATACAACAGTTCACCTATACCCATATGTGTGTACTGGCTTTCTCATACCAGTACTCCATACAACAGTTCACCTATACCCATATGTGTGTCCTGGCTTTCTCATACCAGTACTCCATACAACAGTTCACCTATACCCATATGTGTGTCCTGGCTTTCTCATACCAGTACTCCATACAACAGTTCACCTATACCTATATGTGTACTGGCTTTCTCATACCAGTACTCCATACAACAGTTCACCTATACCCATATGTGTGTCCTGGCTTTCTCATACCAGTACTCCATACAACAGTTCACCTATACCCATATGTGTGTACTGGCTTTCTCATACCAGTACTCCATACAACAGTTCACCTATACCTATATGTGTACTGGCTTTCTCATACCAGTACTCCATACAACAGTTCACCTATACCCATATGTGTGTCCTGGCTTTCTCATACCTGAGTACTCCATACAACAGTTCACCTATACCCATATGCGTGTCCTGGCTTTCTCATACCAGTACTCCATACAACAGTTCACCTATACCCATATGTGTGTCCTGGCTTTCTCATACCAGTACTCCATACAACAGTTCACCTATACCCATATGTGTGTCCTGGCTTTCTCATACCAGTACTCCATACAACAGTTCACCTATACCCATATGCGTGTCCTGGCTTTCTCATACCAGTACTCCATACAACAGACTTTCAGAGCAACTGGCTGTTTTTCCACATAGACAGTTATAACTAGAACTATCACTGAAGATGATAAATACCCCCAAAACAGCACCTTGACTTACACCATAACTTAATAAGTAAAAGGGCCATAACTCTGTAAAATCACATGCAATTGTAAGACCTTTAGGATATGCACATCTAATCTTGGTATAGAAGCTTCATGTAAAATGTTATTGAATTCCACCTAGTGGTTTGTAAGAAATAGCTCAGACAAAATATGGCTTCCGACCGACCGACAGACAGACCGACACAGTGACTCCTATATACCCCCTCTTCTTCGAATTGTCGTATGAGGGAAAGGGTTAAGTGACCTGTGTCAGGTAAATGGTTACACAAAGGGTTATCACAGAAACCCCAATGATCTACATTCCTCGTGATGACAATTTGATTTAAGTGCCATTAGAATGAAATAGTTTTTAACACTTAAAATCTTATCTAAATGTCATCTTTTATGCCTTAAGGGTTTCAAAACATTTCAAACTATTTCTTCAGCAAAACAGCTTGAGCACCATCAAATGAAAATGTTTGGAAATGTCTACTGTCAGGCAAAAGCATATACATTTGTATATAAATTAATTCCTTGATTACCACTTTACAAGACTTATAATGCTGGAAATATAATTGTTAAATGTTATTTCAACCCTTTCTGACATCACATACAAACGTGTTTTAATGCATTAATTGGAACAGACAACTTTGTGGCAACAATGCTGCAGATTTTTATTGCATATCTAAGAAAGGGTTCAACATCACATAAAAATGCATTTTGATGCATTTGGCACAGACAACTTTGTGGCAACAGTAAAAACTGCTCATTCAATAATAATACTTGTAACTTATATTTAAAAACATATTGTCATAGTTTTGCTTTACATATTTTCATAGTCATCTGCTGCAGAAATGTTGTAAATGTGAGAGGGTTAACCCTTTCCCTCATATAGACGCTTTCTGACGCCTCTGCAGCAGACAGCTTTTTGAAAACATAGTGACAAAAGAAGAAATTGCACAGAACGTGCAATTTCTCCTTTTGCCACAATGTTTTCCACTTTTAGTCATAGGTTATCCATTCAATTATGGAGATTTTCCATTATTTGACAAAATACGTTCAAAGTCGTCTGCTGCAGAATTGTCGTATGGGGGAAAGGGTTAAATAGAATTAAGAACAGCCAATGAATTGTTATCAAATGAGGCAAAAGAGGACAGATTTGGAAGGACCTAACATATTTGCAATAGCTTATAAATATAACCACTCCTTTCCAACATACAACAAATCTGCATCAGAAGACCTCGAAAATATGTTACAAAAACGTGAAAATTCTCCATAAATAATAAGTGTTCAAACATTAGTTAGAGTTGAAAACATTGAGGCAAAAAGAGAAATTTATCAATTGTTTCTCGAAAGTCCTTTGCTGCAGATGCGCCTGCATCTGGGGAAGGCGTTAACCACATTCAGTGCCTGCATGATTAGGTGTTTTTAGTTACTGCTGCAGAACTAGTTGATTTATAATCTGAAAAATATTTAAATACAGTTTTGACACAAAGTTAAAAACATTAAGGCAATAGAAGAAATAATTCATCTGAAACAAGTTCTCCCTTTTCCCACAATGTTTTTGTATCAAAAGTTGTCTGTATCAAGGCAATTGCCAATCTTCAACTTGGCTTGCATTTCCCCAAACTTCATAAGCAGATTTCTCTTCATAATATGTAAATGGGGAATCCTTGGCAAGGGAGATCATACTAGGTAAGGTCTGAATGAATGAATGTATATTGTTTTATGGCGCATCGATAGCTAAGGTCATTTAGTGCGCAATTAAATTTAATTATTCATGATCCCTGGGTAAACAAACCAGTACTAGGCTAGAAAATGTGCCTTGCCCAAGGGCACTCCACCATGACCGTAGTGCCGCGACTGGGGATCGAACCCGGGACACCCGGTTTCGAAATTCCCGACGCTAACCACTCGACCACAGCGGATTCCTGAAAGTAAGGTCTGAGTTCACTTCTCCGTCTTCTGTTTGTCCATCATTTCATACTTACTCCCATATTGGCAAACTGCATATATATGTGTTTCTTCGAAAAGTCTAGTTGTTAACCTTTCCCTCATACGACAATTCTGCAGCAGACGACTTTGAACATATTTCACCAAAAGTTAGAAAATCTCTATAATTGAATGGATAACCTATGACTAAAAGTGGAAAACATAATGTGACAAAAGGAGAAATTGCACGTTTTGTGCAATTTCTTCTTTTGTTACTATGTTTTCAAAAAGCCGTCTGCTGCAGAGGCATCAGAAAGCGTCTATATGAGGGAAAGGGTTAAATTAACCTTTTTCTATATGCAAACTATTCTGATCATCAGAAGCAGACAACTTTTGAAAACATTGTGTCTATAGGGGAAATGACTCCCAATGATAAATTTCTCCTTTATCAAAGTTTTCACAGTTATCTAGTAGATTTGTTAAAATGACAATTAGAGTGTGGGGTAAGGTTAAAATTATCTTTAAAAACTTTAATAACAAAAAGTCTGTTGGAAATTATATATACTAAATTCTGGAAAATCTTTATAAATGATATCCTTATTATTAACCCTTTCCCTCATATAGATGTTTTCTGACGCCTCTGCAGCAGACGGCTTTTTGAAAACATAGTGACCAAAGAAGAAATTGCTCAAAACGAGCAACTTCTCCTTTTGCCACAATGTTTTCCACTTTTAGTCATAGGTCATCCATTCAATTATAGAGATTTTCCATTTTTTGACAAAATATGTTCAAAGTCGTCTGCGGCTGAATTGTCGTATGAGGGAAAGGATTAAATTAGTTAAAAATATTGTGGAAATTGCTCATCATAAGCAGTTTCTCCTTTAGCCACAATGTATTCAAAAGTGAGCTGCATCTGAGCCATCAAAATGTGTAGACCTGCAAGTCAGAGAAAGTTTAAGTTTCCATGACTCACAAAGTCATGTCATGTTATCTTCTGATCATTCATTTCTGAAGATAAACATCAAAACAACAGTCTTAGGTGCAAAAACTTATACTTGTTAAACACTTTTCAAGTTAACTTTTT
Source organism: Serripes groenlandicus (assembly GCA_031761405.1). Classification (NCBI taxonomy): domain Eukaryota; kingdom Metazoa; phylum Mollusca; class Bivalvia; order Cardiida; family Cardiidae; genus Serripes; species Serripes groenlandicus. The sequence goes on from JASEVX010000004.1 coordinate 11,479,159, forward strand.
CGCAAATTATATGTAATGATCTCAAGATCTCTTCTCCCTGAAAGTATTTTGCATTTTAACCCTTAACCACAGCAGGCAACTTTCTGAAAAACATTGTGACAAAAAAAAAGAAATTGCTCAGTTCCAATTTTATTTAAAAATTGTTCTTTCATTTGTAGAGTGAGTCACCCTGTGCTAAAGACCACTTTTGTATATCAGTTCCCTGTCTTTAGAGACCACACTTTTAATTTCCCAATAACTCATTTTCTGCATAAATGACCCTGCTATTTAAGGCCACCTGTGAACAAAGACCATATTGTTCTCTCCCCGTGATGATTTTGGGTGGTCTTTTAAACACAGGTTGTGCAATTAGTTTGGGATTTACATCGGAGTTAAAGTATATCTTACACATTGAAAGAATACAGTTGATAAAGAATTAAGAACATTATGGATAATGGGGAAAGTGCTTGTTGCAAGTAAATTTTACTATTTACATAATGTTTCTTAACATAAAAGTGTTGGTATCATAAAAGTAATTTACTTTTCTTTTTAATTTCCCATTAATGTGTATTTCCAAACAGCATTCAGTGCATTCACCATATTTAATCAGAGCAAACAGATTTGCATTTTAAGTGCATTCACGCTTTTTATTCGAAGCAATGTTAAATTGCAATCAGGGCAAAGTAATAACAATCAAAGTTAAACTGCAACAGACTATTTCAGAGCCAAAATATTTTATAGGGCTATAAAAAACATAAGTTTTCTCCCAAATTATTTAAGAAAATAAATATAAAGAAAACATTTGGAGGCTTGCCATTTCCCTGATGTGAGAGAGAGATTGAGGATGCATCCACAATTTACTTCATGCTGGGGGAATGCGCGAAAATTGCATGCATTTTTGTACCTTTTCCTTGAAAGGACGTTACTTAAGTACCACCCTCTCCAACTTGCACATGCAGTTTGATGTATCTGCAGCAGACAATTAACTTATGATAACATTGTGACATTTTCAACTCTTAATTCATGTATAGAGATTTTCCATATTTTTGTCTAAATTTAATGTTTTCAAAATTGTCTGCTGCAGAATTTTTGTATGTGGGAAAGGAATAAAACAATCTACATACAGACGATATTTGGAAACATTGTGAAAAAGATCCGATTGCTCACAATAAGAAGATGATAACTTCTTATAAATTGCCATTAATTATTTCTTTTCTTAACCATTTCCCTCATACAACAATTCTACAGCAGACGACTTTGAACATATTCTGTCAAAACATAGAAAATCTCTTTAATTAAATGGATAACCTATGACTAAAAGTGGAAAACATTGTGGAAAAAGGAGAAGTTGCACGTTTCTTCTTTTGTCACTATGTTTTCAAAAAGCCGTCTGCTGCAGAGGCGTCAGAAAGCGTCTATATGAGAGAAAGGGTTAACAGAAGACCAAAGAGTATAAGCATAGAGCATATATATGAAGGGTAGGGTTTATCTAGGATACAGAAAGAGTATTATCATAAATTCCAGAGAGAGGAAAAAAAAACAATTATTTTTGATGCCCTCAATCTTCCATTAGCCTGGCAATTTAACTGCTTGCCTAACATTGGAACTGGTCCAGACTCCCTGCTTTTAACCTTTTCTAAGATACAAAACATCTGCAACTGCAGGGGATCCTGGATTTATGACAGGTAAACAAATTGAGAATCGAGTTGGAAACATCGTGGCAAAAGGAGGAATTGCTAATCATGATGCAAGAAAATGCGAAATGCAACTGAGCAATGTCAACCTTTCCACAGTGTTTTGTATAGCGCATTACAAAGTTAAATCCTGATAAGATATTTGCTATAGATTTCATAAAATTGTTCCCTTTCCATAAATATAAAAGTAATCTCCTCTACATCAGATTGTAGGTCACAGACTAAGGTTAAAATAATTTAATAATTCAAAAGTTGAAAACATTGAGGAAAAGGAAAAATTGCTCATTTATGCGCCATTTCTCTATTTGCCAGAATGTTTTTAAAGGTAATTGCCTGCTGCAAATGGTATCCTGAAAGTGGCCGTATGTTGAAAAGGGTTGATGGTCCGCAGTTAAGTTATTTCCCCTTTCGTCATGGAGCAGCCCTCCAGACATTAATTGATCTTGATAAAGGTGAAATCGAATCAGAGTTACTAAATAGACAGATAGATGTAGATAAGACAAATATTTCGCAAACCAGTAGAAAAATTTAAAAGTTAAAAAGACTTAAAATTAAATTCCGACTACTTTGATATTAAATAACAATTTAAAAGGAAAATCTATACTCTTAATTGAAATCGAAAGGAGATTGATCAATTTAATCTGATATCTTTCCATTACATTTCAATTTCTGTTTTTACTTCTTGACTCAAAGTTTCACCCCTAATGACTGAATCCTTTTTCGTGATTTCATAAAAAGTATATATTTAACCTTTCCACATGCATACACATTCTGATGCCCTTGCAGCTGACGGCTTTAGAAAAAATTGTTCATTATTTCTCCTTTGCCCAAATTTTTTCTGTCAGTCATCTGCTGCTGATTTAATATTTGTATATGGGAAAGGGTTAAACTCAACATTCAAGATTTTTGCCTGACAACTTTCTTCAGGATCTGAAATTTAATTTCTGATGCCTTTGTATGACTGTGGGTTAAGATCTGATGACTTTGTATTTTACATTGACTGTTGGGTAAGATCTGATGACTTTGTTTTTTACATTGACTGTGAGGTAAGATCTTAATACTTTGTATTTTACATTGACTTATTTTGTGAGGTAAGATCTTAATACTTTGTATTTTACATTGACTCATTTTGTGAGGTAAGATCTTAAGACTTTGCATTTTACATTGCCTGTGAGGTAAGATCTTAAGACTTTGTATTTTACATTGACTGTGAGGTAAGATCTGATGACTTTGTATTTTACATTGACTGTGAGGTAAGATCTTAAGACTTTGTATTTTACATTGACTGTGAGGCAAGATCTCATAACTTTGTATTTTACATTGACTGTTGGGTAAGATCTGATGACTTTGTTTTTTACATTGACTGTGAGGTAAGATCTTAATACTTTGTATTTTACATTGACTTATTTTGTGAGGTAAGATCTTAATACTTTGTATTTTACATTGACTCATTTTGTGAGGTAAGATCTTAAGACTTTGCATTTTACATTGCCTGTGAGGTAAGATCTTAAGACTTTGTATTTTACATTGACTGTGAGGTAAGATCTGATGACTTTGTATTTTACATTGACTGTGAGGTAAGATCTTAAGACTTTGTATTTTACATTGACTGTGAGATTTTACATTGACTGTGAGGCAAGATCTCATAACTTTGTATTTTACATTGACTGTTGGGTAAGATCTGATGACTTTGTTTTTTACATTGACTGTGAGGTAAGATCTTAATACTTTGTATTTTACATTGACTTATTTTGTGAGGTAAGATCTTAATACTTTGTATTTTACATTGACTCATTTTGTGAGGTAAGATCTTAAGACTTTGCATTTTACATTGCCTGTGAGGTAAGATCTTAAGACTTTGTATTTTACATTGACTGTGAGGTAAGATCTGATGACTTTGTATTTTACATTGACTGTGAGGTAAGATCTTAAGACTTTGTATTTTACATTGACTGTGAGATTTTACATTGACTGTGAGGCAAGATCTTATAACTTTGTATTTTACATTGACTGTGAGGTAAGATCTGATGACTTTGTATTTTACATTGACTGTGAGGTAAGATCTCACAACTTTGTATTTTACATTGACTGTGAGGTAAGATCTCACGACTTTGTATTTTACATTGACTGTGAGGTAAGATCTGATGACTTTGTATTTTACATTGACTGTGAGGTAAGATCTTAAGACTTTGTATTTTACATTGACTGTGAGGCGAGATCTCATAACTTTGTATTTTACATTGACTGTGAGGTTAAATTAAAGATCTGATGACTTTGTATTTTACATTGACTGTGAGGTAAGATTTCACAACTTTGTATTTTACATTGACTGTGAGGTAAGATCTCACAACTTTGTATTTTACATTGACTGTGAGGTAAGATCTCACAACCTTGTATTTTACATGACTGCGGGGTAAGATCTTAAGACTTTGAATTTTACATTGACTGTGAGGCGAGATCTCACGACTTTGTATTTTACATTGACGGTGAGAAAAGATATTAAGACTTTGTATTTTACATTGACTGTGAGGTAAAGTCTTAAGACTTTGTATTTTACATTGACTGTGAGATACGATCTTAAGACTTTGTATTTTACATTGACTGTGAGATAAGATCTCACGACTTTGTATTTTACATTGACTGTGAGGCGAGATCTCACAACTTTGTATTTTACATTGACTGTGAGATAAGATATTAATACTTTGTATTTTACATTGACTGCGAGGCGAGATCTCACGACTTTGTATTTTATATTGACTGTGAGATAAGATCTTAAGACTTTGTATTTTACATTGACTGTGAGGTAAGATCTTAAGACTTTGCATTTTACATTGCCTGTGAGATAAGATCTTAAGACTTTGCATTTTACATTGCCTGTGAGATAAGATCTTAAGACTTTGTATTTTACATTGACTGTGAGGCGAGATCTCACAACTTTGTATTTTACATTGACTGAGAGGTAAGATCTCATGACTTTGTATTTTACATTGACTGTGAGGGGAGATCTCACGACTTTGTATTTTACATTGACTGTGAGGCAAGATCTCACGACATTGTATTTTATATTGACTGTGAGGCGAGATCTTATGATTGATAATAATCACTCTCAATGTCTGTGTTTATTTATTATAATGGGCAATTAGCCAGTTTCTCCTTCTACCACAATGTTTCAACTCCACTGCAAAATTTGACTTCAATTTGTACATCTTTTCAAATATTTCACATAAGACATTTTCAAGGTCGTCTCCGCCAGATGTGTGGCATGTGGGAAAAGAGTTGACCCTTTCCCTCATACGACAATTCTGCAGCAGACGACTTTGAACATATTTTGTCAAAACATAGAATATCTCCACAATTGAATGGATAACCTATGACAAAAAGTGGAAAACATTGTGGCAAAAGGAGAAATTGCACGTTTTGTGCAATTTCTACTTTTGTCACTATGTTTTCAAAAAGCCGTCTGCTGCAGAGGCGTCAGAAAGCGTCTATATGAGGGAAAGGGTTAAAGCATGCTAAAAATAGCTTCCTTCATCACTATGGCAAAAAAATATAAAACAAAAGCAATAATGAGTTGTGACATGCATTCCAACACAAACGTAATTTCTATCCATCAAAACAGTCATCAAGATATCCTTTAAACCAGGCAAAAAGTCTCTATAAACTAGAATGTGTCGACAAATCTATCCAGCAGTTGTTTTGTGATTCTGCTAGGCTTGATCATCTGAGGCACTTCAGTACTACAATATCACAACATATTAGAACAGTGTCTGTCCATTAACCCTTTCCCTCATATAGACGCTTTCTGACGCCTCTGCAGCAGACGGCTTTTTGAAAACATAGTGACAAAAGAAGAAATTGCTCAAAAAGAGCAATTTCTTCTTTTGCCACAATGTTTTTCACTTTTAGTCATAGGTTATCCATTCAATTAAAGAGATTTTCTATTTTTTGACAAAATATGTTCAAAGTCGTCTGCTGCAGAATTGTCGTATGAGGGAAAGGGTTAAAGCATATCTTGTTAAATCTATATTTCACCATTACCCACATACAACAAAGCAGAAAACTTTGAGAACATCTAGCTAGACTAAAATGTGAAAAATCTGTATACTTGAATGTATTACCATTGCCACTTCACCTACTCATGCATTTCCTGAATTGCTCACACCAGTACTCCACACAACAAACTTCCCAAGCAACTGGTTGCTTTTCAACATAGCCCTTTGGTGGAAGATGAACGACGCATATCGCATTGACTTTTGTCAATCGTCGGAAAGAAAGTTGGCCGAGCCGGGATTCAAACTCACAACCCCTGGATTGACAGCCCGCGTCACTACCGACTGAGCTACCGGGACTCAGCTAAATCATAATGTAGCAAAAGGAAAAGTAGATCATGATGAGCAATTTCTCCTTTTATCTGCTGCAGATACATCAAAGTGTATCTGCACATGGAAGTGTTCAATCATCTTGATTATAACATCTCAGTAAGGTTTACATTTTAATTTAGTTAATTAAAGTTAGAGGGCCGTGCTCATTTGGGAGATGAACGAAGGTTCTATAACTTCTAGCAGCCACAATGTTTCAATAGTTGTCTGCTGCAGATAAGTCAGTGTGGAAAAACGGTCAAAGGACTAAATGTTCTGGTCTTTGCTCCGTAATATATCCCTTATTATAAAATTAAACCCTATGTTGTTGATACTTCAAAGAATCTTCTGACTGAAATTAATCATTTGAATAGTCTAACATGTGATTTTGGAAAAAAAACAACAATCAAAAGCTCTGGTCAAAATATGTGCATATAAATTGAAATTAACCAATATAAAAATATTTTCTTCTTTTTTTTATCCCCTTATCTGAAAAACAATGGCCTTATCATTTATTAATACCACAAACCCTAGGTTGACACTTTTATTGTATCTCTTACAAGCATGATCTATCCCTTTCCCTCATATAGACGCTTTCTGACGCCTCTGCAGCAGACAGCTTTTTGAAAACATAGTGTCAAAAAAAGAAATTGCACAAAACGTGCAATTTCTCCTTTTGCCACAATGTTTTCCACTTTTTGTCATAGGTTATCCATTCAATTATGGAGATTTTCTATGTTTTGACAAAATACGTTCAAAGTCGTCTGCTGCAGAATTGTCGTATGAGGGAAAGGGTTAAACTGAGACACTGATAACCTGTTTTTTATTGAAATATAAGTTTTTTGAGAATGATTTTTGTTTTAAAACAAACATAATTCCTCACACAGTTGCAAAAAAAAGTCTGTCACCAAATTTAGTCCAGTTAGCCTTTCTTTTATAACGTTGTTTACCCTCGCGCTCGGCAATAATGCCATTTGGCGAGCAGTCCAGTTAGCCTCCATGGCAGATCTATTTTACCCAAACATTGTGACCAATTTTAAAAGCTAGAAATGAGTCAAAATAACACAAATGCACCTAGTAGACAGCCAAACAATAATTTGGTTGGTTAACTCGTTCCCACATATGGATGCTTTCTGACACCCTCTGCAGCAGATCACTTTTCAAAACATTGTTGGAAAAGCAAAAATTCAACAATTTTGATTAATCATTATACAGGTTTACCAAACTTTTGCCAAGCTGTTTTGAAAGTTGTCTGTTGCAGATTTGTTGAAAGTGTGAAAGGGTTTATAAATATATATATATATATGGGCTCCATATGACTTTTCTAGGTAAGATGTATTTCAATCCTCAAAATCAAAGATGTGGCGAAAAATGATCTATTAACCGAAACTTTTTTCAATCAATAAAATTGGTAATGATGCATAAAAAATTGAACGTAATCTTATAACAGTAGGCAGTGTAAACTTACTTTTAGTTTACTAGCTCTAACAATGGAATGCTCGACTTCCTTCCATAATTTGAAAGTTTTTCAGATACAGTCAACCTTGCGATCAGCAGCCACCCAAGGGACATGATAAAACTGGCTGCTTAAGACAGGTGGCTGCTGATTACAAATTTCATGACTTGGTCGGATTTGTTCAAGTTTTGTCAGTTCACATAATATTACATGTAACTGTAAGGAATAGTCATTACATTACAAATAGTAAATTGTCTTTATATTAACTTGTATTTAAACATTGTTATGAAGATTTGTAGCTTTTTTCTATCAAATATTTCATTGTGCTATTATTCTATTCTCTAGTTTAAACCGACGTTTACAACTAACTTGATTATCAAATATTTGTTTACTTCACTTTGAAATTCGCCGAATAACGTATCCGGAAAACATAGCATCCGAATCTACGTGTACATCTTGCACAAAATTTTACTTGATAATCCTTAGATTTAAAATGGAAATGGGAATATAAATTGACTTGGGGCTTCAAAGTGGACATTAGCTTTCATTTTAACCTATAAATGTACTGTCTTTCGGTCTAAACGCTCATAAATATCTTTTTCAATTTATCAATTTTGCCCGACATCGTAAACAGAAAAGAAACCAAAATCGCAACTTCATTCGGCACACGTCAGCTGTTTTCGGTACCCTAGATCTAACATGTAAACAGATTACGCGTATGAAAAAAACCGATAATGTGATGGATTACCTGTATGTATTACATCGATAATTTAACACCTTGGGCGAGTTCATATGGGATCCGAGAACAGCCCGAGTGCACTCGGAAACCATTTGAACGGTGATACTTTTAACCTTAGTGACGTCATTTTGACCTTTTGACCCGAATCCTAATAACCCGTCTCAAGCCTGAGGTTACTAGCATTTCAAAGTGGCGACCAACGATGTTTACTACTCATTCGGAATGGATGATGAAGGATTATGGAATTACCTGAGTAGTTCCGAATGGTTTACTACTAAGACGAGGAAACACCGTTCAGATCGAAAGCATTAGTGCGCATGTTTTCTGAATTTATATTTAGACATGACGTACAGTTCTCTATCCTAGAGAAGCCCATCTGAACTCGCCCCTTGCGAACCTAAGTTGTGTGTTGATTGACCGTTGAATACAATAAGATTACAGTTAAGCTCGACCAATTAGTGTGGCCGCTGGCCGCGTTTCAAAGGGGACCGCTGATCAAGGCAGTTTATAGAGTATAATTGGTTGGGAGGGATTTAAAGTGACCGTTTAACGCCGGTGACCGCTGATCGCATGTGACCGCTCACACAAGTTTGACTGTACTTTGATCATATCATTTCATCTTTTTAGTCTGGGATTGCTAAAAAAAAAAATATTTCCTTCTGCAGCATTGTTTTAAAATTATTATCAAACTAAAATCTCAGATGTGCAGATGTTCAACTGATGGCATTCTGTGGCATGTTTGTAGTAAATATCATAACCGTCTCACAAGTCGGGCATTCTTATGTGTTTACCCTTAACCCTTTCCCACATGCAGCAAATCTGCAGCAGACGACTTTGATAACATCTGGTAAAAATATGTTCAATTATTATAAATGAAGTTTCAACCATTGAATGAAGTTGAGAACATTGATTTTATATCTTGACTCAAACTCATACCTAATTGCCTTTGACTGAATCCTTTTTATGATTTCATGAAAAGTATAATATAAACGTTTAACCCTTTTCCACATACAGCCACTTTCTGATATCCTTGCAGCCAACAGATTTAGAAAACAATGTGACAAAATGAGATTTTGCGCAATTTCTTCTTTAGTCACAATGTTTTCAAACGTCATCCGCTGCAGAGGCAATTTAGAAAGGATTGTATGCGGGAAAGGTAAAATATGGAAAATTTCTATTTATAAATGAAAGCGTAATTATTGAGAAGATTTGAAAAGTGAAAAGTTTTGCCCATTTCTTTATAACTGATTGAAAACATATTGAAAAAGTTGAAAAAACTGTTGCAAAAGGAAATTTTGATCTTAAAGTTTTTCAAAATTTGTCAACTTCAAAGGCATCAGAAAGTGTCTTTTTTTTGGAAAGGGATTATATATGCATCTGGGGTGGATGGAATTTGCGCATTAACCCTTTCCCTCATATAGACGCTTTCTGACGCCTCTGCAGCAAACGGCTTTTTGAAAACATAGTGACAAAAGAAGAAATTGCACAAAATGTGAAATTTCTCCTTTTGCCACAATGTTTTCCACTTTTTGTCATAGGTTATCCACAGATACTCCTTGTGAAAGTTATATATAATATATTTTCCCTATGTGTGTCTATAGTGTAACCAAGGTACATGTAGTCAGCTGCAGATTTGTAGTGTGTTTTTCTCGCATACGACAATTCTGTAGCAGACGACTTTGAACGAATTTTGTCAAAACATAGAAAATCTCCACAATTAAATGGATAACCTATGACAAAAAAGTGGAAAACATTGTGGCAAAAGGAGAAATTGCACGTTTTGTGCAATTTCTTCTTTTGTCACTATGTTTTCAAAAAGCTGTCTGCTGAAGAGGCGTCACAAAGCGTCTATATGAGGGAAAGGGTTAATTAATATATAGCAGTCTCCATGGATGCAAAACATATTCAGGTAAAATTGGCCTTCTTTTTTAGTCAATTAGCTGCATGGGGTGAATCCTACACCAGTCATAGCAATCAATTCTTCTTATCTCTTCCCTCTCTTGCTATATTTTAATAAAATCTAAATTCAAATTTTAATCAGTCCATTCAAATTCTTCTTTTTGGCTTGCACTTCGGGTTAGACTGTAATACTATGTAAACCTGATTTCCCACATGCAATAAATCTGTGGCAAACCGAAAATTTGAAAACATTAAGACAAAAATACAGAAAATATCTATTTATATAAATCAAATCTAAAACATTGTGGCAAAAGGAGAAATCGCTCATAATAACTTTTACCACTGTTTTAAAAAGAGATTTTCTGAAGATGTGCCATTTTAAGTGCTGTTCTACATGACTGTGAAAAGGGTTAAAAAGAATGACTACAGACACAACGAATCTAAGCAACTCTTATGCTTTCCCACATACACCAAATCTGACTAGACACAACGAATCTAAGCAACTCTTACACTTTCCCACATACACCAAATCTGACTAGACACAACGAATCTAACAACTCTTACACTTTCCCACATACACCAAATCTGACTAGACACAACGAATCTAAGCAACTCTTATGCTTTCCCACATACACCAAATCTGACTAGACACAACGAATCTAAGCAACTCTTACACTTTCCCACATACACCAAATCTGACTAGACACAACGAATCTAACAACTCTTACACTTTCCCACATACACCAAATCTGACTAGACACAACAAATCTAAGCAACTCTTACACTTTCCCACATACACCAAATCTGACTAGACACGACGAATCTAAGCAACTCTTACACTTTCCCACATACACCAAATCTGACTAGACACAACGAATCTAACAACTCTTACACTTTCCCACATACACCAAATCTGACTAGACACAACGAATCTAAGCAACTCTTACACTTTCCCACATACACCAAATCTGACTAGACAAAACAAATCTAAGCAACTCTTACTCTTTCCCACAATTACACCAAATCTGACTAGACACAAAGAATCTAACAACTCTTACCCTTTCCCACATACACCAAATATGACAGTGAAAACATCTAGGCCAAACAAGGGAAAATCTCTATAAATGAGAGTATAATTATAGAAAGTGTTGAAAACTTCGTGGCAAAAGGAGAAATTTCTCTTTCAAAATCTGTCTACTACAGTCTTTAGGTTTTAACCCTTTCCCTCATATAGACGCTTTCTGATGCCTCTGCAGCAGACAGCTTTTTGAAAACATAGTGACAAAAGAAGAAATTGCACAAAACATGCAATTTCTCCTTTTGCCACAATGTTTTCCACTTTTTGTCATAGGTTATCCATTCAATTATGGAGATTTTCTATGTTTTGACAAAATATGTTCAAAGTCGTCTGCTGCAGAATTGTCGTATGAGGGAAAGGGTTAAAAAGCATTTGTATGTGGGAAAGGGCTAATGAGCAGGCTCAGAGCATGGAACATATTTATCTAGAGCATATTGATCTTAACCCTTTCCCACATACAGCAAATCTACAGCAGACGACTTCGAAAACATGGTGAAGAAAACCTGAAAAATCTCCATAAAAGATATCTTAATTGTTAAATAAAGTTGAAAACATTGTGACCAAAGGAGAAATTGCTCATCATGAGCAATTTCACCTTTGGCCACAATGTTTTCAAAAGTCGTCTGCTGCTATTGCGTCAAAATGTGTCTGTAGGTGGGAAAGGGTTAACTAAAATATGCTCTAAAGGTTAAGGGTAATTTAATACCAAGACTTGTTCATATTCATAAAACAGATTTTGGGCCCGCTGATAACAACTTCATTAAGTTTGAAAAATCAATTTTACAAAGAGATCACTTTGTCAAATTGTCTCAAAATGGTTGTTAAAAAAATCTTTATGGTTAATGTTGCTTTTGAATTTTTTTACGATAATTATTTTTCTCTGTTTATGTGTATTTTTCACTTAACTGCATGCATTTAAAGTTAATTCCGTTAAGTTGATAAATTATGTCCTTGGAATAATTATTTGTGGGTTATTTTGTTTGTTTGATGATCAGAAATATGTCCTCACGATAAAACACTGTGCACATGCGAGTCAGCTAGGCAAAATATCCAGGACAATACTGTGAAAAATTAACCATTCACTCAAGATTGTTTTTGCGACATCTGCTTTGAATATATATCTGATGAAACAAATGTACATGAATTTATTATAACCAGAAAATTGGAAGGACTTTAAAATTGGAATTTTGGAAAAACCTGCCTTCTAGCCAAATCATGAAATGCACTATCTATGAATCAAAGTTCAAGGGCAGAAGGTCTTTAAAGTTCACAAATGAGATCAATTTCTCCTCACCAAACAATGTTTTCTATAAGGCAAAGTCATGTGAATCGCGGAAATTGCTCGAATTTCCCTGGTGCATTGAATATCAGACCTGCAACCCCCTTGCGTATACATGTGTCAATACTATATTATAAGATTTTTCAGTTTCTAATATCTAGCCTTAATTCTTAAACTATTTTACAGTTTTTTTTATGCAGATACGTTATATCAGATACGTTATATCAGATACGTTATATCAGATACGTTATATCAGATATGTTATATATATATATTGAATATCAAAATGCCACTATTTCGAAAAAGAGTTTAAAACAAAGGCGGTGCAGATTTCAATAAAACTGAACAGTAAACAATGGCATTGGAAAAGTCAAACAAAGTCAACATATCCTAATGTTGTGATATTAAGTCCTAGGTAAACATATTAAAAGATTATGAGCTCCGAATGACATAATTGGGCCATGCATATATGCAAGCTTTGTAACACAGAATTATTCTTATTGAATTATGATGTGGATTATTAATATTATAAGTAAATTTCTCCTTTTCTCGGTCTTTTCTGACGTCTGTTACTAAGAATTAGATCAATCTCTGAAAGAGAAAACTGACAAGGTTTTTAAACCTTTTCTACAGTTGTTTACAGTTTGGAAGTGCCTATATTTGGCACATCACTGGCATTAGGTTAGGAGTAGTACCCTTCCCGCATACAACAAATCTACAGCAGAAGACTTTGAAAATATCTATCTTTGCTTTTGCCACAATGTTTTCAAAAGCCATCTTCGGAAGAGGCATCAGAAAGCTTCTGAATGTGTAAAAGGGTTTAAATGACAACATACCTGTATGGAAGACTTTTCTCTCTCTGATAAGTGTCCCCAGTGTTTCATACACAAGTTGATTACTTGGCAAGTGTAGACCCTGATAGCAGTCCTTCAACTTGTCGCAGACGGTTTCCAGCGTGACCACAATCTGTTTGTTGTTCAGGTCCATCATGACGAGACACAGCGCCTCGGGAAGCGGGATAAACTGGGTCTGTGGAACAACCTGCATCTCTATACCATTCACATCGCCTGAAATCATACAGTCATACTCACATTGTAAAAGCTTTAAATTATACTTATTTTGTTTTAACCCTTTCCCTCATATAGACGCTTTCTGATGCCTCTGATGGTTTTTTGAAAACATAGTGACAAAAGAAGAAATTGCACAAAACGTGCAATTTCTCCTTTTGCCACAATGTTTTCCACTTTTATGACAAAATATGTTCAAAGTCGTCTGCTGCAGAATTGTCGTATGAGGGAAAGAGTTAAACTAAAGAGACTATATGTATATATGTTTTAATGTCAATTTGTAAATTTGATTCCTTACAAATGCAACATAACACATTTTGACATATCTGCTGCTGCATGCAGATGACTTTCAAAAACATTGTGACAAAAAGTTAAATTACTCATAATGAGTCCGAGCATTTTCTGCTTTTAAACCACAATGTTTTAAACTCGATTCAATAATTACTGTTTCATTTATGGAGACTTTTCATATGTTTGCCTAGATATATTCAAAGTCGTCAGTGCAGCATTTTTGTCATAAACATGAGGGATAGAGTTAACCATGCAAAGAGTTTATACTTGAAAGTTCATGTAACAGCTTCCTTCCTTTAAGTTATCACTGTTGATGGGACATAATTTTTTTGACTGATATGCCTCGATTCCAGATGTTCTGTAATTCACTTTAGATGTTTTAACCCTTTCCCTCATATAGACGCTTTCTGACGCCTCTGCAGCAGACGGCTTTTTGAAAACATAGTGACAAAAGAAGAAATTGCACAAAACATGCAATTTCTCCTTTTGCCACAATGTTTTCCACATTTGGTAATGGGTTATCCATTTAATTAAAGAGATTTTCCATTTTTTGACAAAATATGTTCAAAGCTGTCTGCTGCAGAATTGTCATATGAGGGAAAGGGTTAAATCAGACAACTCTAGAAAAGCTTATCAGGTAAAGAATAAATGGAAAGTGTTTCCCATATACCTCAAATTGTAATTATTTGATTTAGTAAAAGGATTTTATGTTGTCAATTAAATTTGAAATCTGACTCATCATTTACCCCTTTCACCTGATATAGCCCTAATCCCACATACAACTAATCGGCAGCAAACAACTTTGAAAACATATCGTCAAAAAGTTGAAAATCTCTCTAAATCAAAGTGGATTAATGTTTAGAGTTGAGACATTGGTGGTAAAAGGAGAAATTGCTCAATATATGAGCAATTTCTCATTCTGCCAAAACATTTTTCAAATGTCAACGAAAAAATGCATTTACAAGTAAGAAAGGGAGGGCTAATAAGACAAAAGTTGACTCATATGTAGCAGACAGATTCTGAAAACGATACGGAAAAAGGGGAACGTAATAAGTCATAATACAAGCAATTTTCCTTTCCAAACAATATAATTAACTTGGCATTAAAACCATGCAGGCTTGCAGTCGTCAAAATTGTACACACATAAAAATCCCTCTTCTGATTCTTAAGCAGATGTAGTTGACTATAACGTCATATTGGTTTCGCTTTCCCACTTGCAGATGATTGATTGATTGTTTGTTGTTTAACACCGCTTTCATCAATTTTTCAGTTATATCGCAGCGTTTCCTTGGTAAGTTACCATTACTACTGGTCCATTTATCCTGACACCAACCAGTCAGTGGTTATGCTCACCCCACAACCCTTTTTAAGGTCTTTGGTATGACCTGGGTGAGGATCGAACCCAAGACCTCCCACTACACCACCGAGGTGGTCACTTGCAGACGATGAGCATAATGCGTGATTTCTCCATTTGCCAAAATTCCTTCAACTCTTCTGCATTGATCAAACCTTGTGGAGCTTTCCCCTATTTTATCCGTCCTTTGTGTCATGACAAAGCCTAGTAAACAGTCAACTCAACACGGTGCATCATATCTTCAGGTGCAGTAAAATTGCAGCTCTGTTTACCAATATGGATGAATTTCATTCTGCTGGCAAATGTCTAAATCCTTTCCCAGCTGCTTTCTGATTCTCTGCAGAAGACGACTTTTAAAGACATTGTAACAAAAGGAGAAATTGATCAATACTAGCATTTTTTCTCTTTT
The DNA here is from genome assembly GCA_031761405.1 of Serripes groenlandicus. Classification (NCBI taxonomy): domain Eukaryota; kingdom Metazoa; phylum Mollusca; class Bivalvia; order Cardiida; family Cardiidae; genus Serripes; species Serripes groenlandicus. The sequence goes on from JASEVX010000004.1 coordinate 11,494,762, forward strand.
GCCAAAATGTTTTCAACTTTTTCAAGTAATTACACCTTCATTTGTAGAAATTTGCCTTTTTTTTTGCCTTGAATCTGTTGTAGATTTGTTCTACATTGGGAAGGGTTAAGATGTGATGACAAACTTTTATGGTTGAATGATGTATAACCCTTTCCCACATGTAACAAATCTACAGCAGACAACTTTGAAAACATCTTGAGCCAAATATGAATGGAAGCTAACTATTTACTGAATAGAGTTGAAACGTAGTGGTAAAAGGAGAAATTGTTCATTATGAGTTTCCACTATTGTCACAATGTTTTTAAATGTTGTTTGAGCAATTTCTCCATTTGCCACAATGTTTCAAACTTTTTTCAGTATTTATACTGGCAGTTATAGAAATTTTCCATAAAATTGATGACCTATCAGGAGGTAATTGTTTGCATGTTTGTTTAGATTTTAACATTGGGTAATGTTGATTACCCCCGGGTTGGAGTGGGTTCAATGTTGGTTACCTAGCAACCAGGGAATCGTCCAGAATGCTACTGCTTATCTTCGTTCGCATTCAACATTTCACTTACAGTTTACAGTACCTGATGTTTGCTACCTTTAAAGTTAAATACATGCTCTTTTAATCCTTTAATTTACAAGATTTATTTGAAAAAATGTTCATAATCAGTAATAATTCTCTTCTTTCAAAAGTCATCTGATGGTGTGAAAGGTTTAACCTTTCCAACATACAACAAATATACAGCAAAAATATAAAAGTACATGTATAAGCAATTGCTCGCTATGCCACACCATAGCTCCACCGTCCGCCGGCCCCAGTTATGCCAAAACGAAACCCCGTTTTACAGTAGCTAAGCCTTGGCATATGGCCAAATACAGCACTGTCCTATTAGGGAAGCACTCCACTCTATGCCCAATCCCAAAGCCGGGTATTAGGGTAGGGGGTCGTTTGTCACACTACATGGAAGAGTGGTAAAGTATCACAGAAAAACAGTAATACAAGGGACCGTTGAGGTTTTTTAACTGTTGAGGTTTTATAACTGTTGACTTTAGGCTGTCGAGTAAAATTACTCTAGTCTGAACAACAAACGGCTAGTTGGTGTAAACTGAACAAGCAAATTCAGAGAATTATGGTCCCCCGCTTTGGGGGTCTTATTGGTTGGGTTGCAACGCTTCCTGGCATATTGTAACTGTCTTTTCTGTCTAGAGAAGGCTTTATTGTTTATAGTAATATGTCAGTTGTATTTGTGAAGTCTAAACAGATTGACCTCATTAAATTATATGGAAAATTAAATCATGGCTGGTTTATTATGAGCAATGTATTGCAATACTTGTTATGGTTCAGAAGTTATGCTCAAAGTTAACATTTTGGAAATGTAGGTCAAAGGTCATGATGAAGGTCACAATGTCAAAAATATGGGTACTGATGGAAAGGGCTTGTCACAAGGAATACATATGTGAAATATGAGAGCACTACCTCTTATGGTTCAGAAGTTATGATAAAGATTAAAATTGGGGAAATGTAGGTCAAAGGTCATGGTGAAGGTCAAAAGGTCAAATATTTGGTACTGATGGAAAGGGCTTGTTGTAAGGAATACACATGTAAAATATGAAAGCAATACTTGTTATGGTTCAGAAGTTATGCTCAAAGTTAACATTTTGGAAATGTAGGTCAAAGGTCATGATGAACGTCACAAGGTCAAACATATGGGTACTGAGTGAAAGGGCTTGTCACAAGGAATACACATGTGAAATATAAAAGCCCTACCTGTAATGGTTCAAAAGTTATGATCAAGGTTAAAGTTTTCAAAATGTAGGTCAAAGGTCACGGTCAAAGGTCAGAAGGTCCAAAAATATGATACTGACGAAAAGGTTTTGTCACAATGAATACACATGTGAAATAAAAAAGCCCTACCGGTTATGGTTCAAAAGTTATGATCAAGGTTAATATTTTTAAAATGTAGGTCAAAGGTCAGGGTCAAGGTCACAAGGTCAAAAAAATTGGTATTGATGGAAAGGGGTTGTCACAAGGAATACATGTGAAATATGAAAGCAGTACCTATTACGGTTCAGAAGTTATGACCAAGGTTAAAGTTTTTGTGACAGCGTGACGGAGGGACTGACGAATGAGATTTAATGTCCCCGACGTTTTACTTCGTAAAGCGGGGGACAATAAATGTAGTGGGTGGGGTAACCTGACCTGTGAAGGTCAAAGCGAGCTGTAAACTAACGAACAAAATGTTTATACAATTTTACATATAATGTTGGTTCTAAAGGTTTAACCCTTTCCCTCATATAGACGCTTTCTGACGCCTCTGCAGCAGACGGCTTTTTGAAAACATAGTGACAAAAGAAGAAATTGCACAAAACGTGCAATTTTTCCTTTTGCCACAATGTTTTCTACTTTTTGTCATAGGTTATCCATTCAATTATGGAGATTTTCTATGTTTTGACAAAATATGTTCAAAGTCGTCTGCTGCAGAATTGTTGTATGAGGGAAAGGGTTAAGAATGGAAAAGATATAGCTAGCAAAGGGCAAGTGCTTTCTAATAGGGACCAAAAATAAGAAATATTTAGCCCGTTAGCCGCGGTGTGTCCAGAAATTAAAAGTGATGTGTTTTACGCACATCTCGGAAGCTACGCAGATTATTTCTGGATTGATCAGTATTGAGATTATATATGAGGTATTAAATGACTGGAAACATATTTTCGACATAAAAATAGCATTAAAAACATGCTGGAAATTTTCTCTTTTTTTCATAATGTTTTTACAAGTCAATTGTTCTACTGACACATCAAGGTGAAAAGTATCTATAGGTATCCGGACTGTGAAACATCATTGCTATCATTTCAGGGGCCTTGATGCTGATCATCATATTCGTCAAATACATGACGAAAATTGCGAAAGATTTTTTGAATTTGCTATTTATTGATTTTTTTTATTAGCATTTCGAACCATGAATGAAATCTGAAACTTTAATTAGAACTCCAACGGGAAATCCGAGAAAAAACCTCTATTCTTAATAGCTCTTTGCCTTTATTACAAGATATAAATGCAAGCTCAAGTTACTCAAACTGTAGTTTGATGTTCATTAAATTAATTAAAATTGTGCGACACGTATGAAAATGTCCATGACACTTGAATACACTGTGGAGCATGTCAAAGGTCGATCATTCACCCACTATTGATGACACTTCATGCCTAATTGTACTTCATGCCCCTACAACTATTATAAACATTATGCTCAAAAACAGCAATCTGCCCAAATTACAATGATTTTGACTATAATAAAATTTAATATAGTTATTAAAACTAAACATACAACCAGTTATCAATAGAGATTTTCCATATTTCTGCCTAGATATTTTCTAAGTCATCCGCTGCATATTTGTTGTTTGTCAGAATGCATATGGTTAAATTATTCCATCCAGTCCTGTAAAGTTTCTTGACTTTTAGGGGAAAAAAATAATTTTTAGAAATTCACACACTGCAAATATTTAATGTTTAACGTCTATTACTCAGGATGCTCCTAAAGATTGCAAAGGTTTCTTACTGAAATAACTCCAACAAAGTTTTATGACTCAGCAAGGTCAGGTTATTTTGGAAATTATACCTTTCCAACTTGCAGATGCTGCCATTTCGAAGCTCTGCAGCAGATGGTTTTTGAAAACATTTTGGCAAATGGAAAAATTGCTGATATTAATGAGCAATTTCTAATGTTGTCAATATGTTTCCAAATCTGTTCATAATGCACATTCATTTGAAGTGATTTTAAACATGTTTCCCAATATGTTTTTAAAATCAATTAACTGCCTAAGATTTCTCGGACATGGGGAAAGGGTAATGTACAACACAAAAATCTTGAACAGATCATTGTTAACCCTTTCCCTCATATAAACGCTTTCGGATGCCTCTGCAGTAGACGCCTTTTTGAAAACATAGTGACAAAAGAAGAAATTGCACAAAACGTGCAATTTCTCCTTTTGCCACAATGTTTTCCACTTTTTGTCATAGGTTATCCATTCAATTATGGAGATTTTCTATGTTTTGGCAAAATACGTTCAAAGTCGTCTGCTGCAGAATTGTCCTATGAGGGAAAGGGTTAAATAGACAGACAAGATGCAATCTAGATGGGCCCCCACCTTCTAACAAAATGGGGGTGGGGGGGCATGGCAAGTCTGAGAATGGAAACTGTGAGCTTAATCTCTAAACCCCTTTCCACTTACACTAAATCTGCAGCAGACGACAAAGAAAACAATATGGCAGATCTCCATAAAAAAAGTTGAATTTTTTAAAGGAATTGAAAACATCAATGCAAAGGGAGAAATTGCTCAATCTTTAAACCTTTCCCTCATACAACAATTCTGCAGCAGACGACTTTGAACGTATTTTGTCAAAACATAGAAAATCTCTATAATTGATTGGATAACCTATAATGCCAAAAAAAGGAAAACATTGTGGTAAAAGGAGAAATTGCACGTTTTGTGCAATTTCTTCTTTTGTCACTATGTTTTCAAAAAGCCGTCTGCTGCAGAGGCGTCAGAAAGCGTCTATATGAGGGAAAGGGTTAATTATCAATTTCTCCTTTGGACACAACTTTTTCAAAAGTTGTAATGTATGCTGCAGGTGTCAGTGTACGTGGGCAAGGGTTACGTAAGGCTTTCCACAATCAAAGTTGTTACATATGATAGGATTATTATTTCACCCCTAGGTTTGTAGACTGATGTAACCTATAATCCTATCAATCATAGCTTCTAAGATAGCTTCGAAGACATCAAACAACACTTCAGGTATAATATCTCACCCAGTTCAATCACTGCCAAGTCACACTGATTACGTCATGCAGATTTTAAGTCCTTACTCACATGCAAAAGAAGACTTTTGAAAAATATTGCAGAAAAAAAGGGGAAATTTGCAACAATGATTTCAACTTAATTATTCTTTCATTTTTCTATTTTTCTGCCGAAATTTGTTATGTGAATTATTTTTTCTGCTTCAGGTTTGGCATATGCAGAAAAAGGATTTACCCATAACCTAATAGGACTTTTAACCCTTTCCCTCATATAGACGCTTTCTGACGCCTCTGCAGCAGAAGGCTTTTGCAAAACATAGTGACAAAAGAAGAAATTTCTCCTTTTGCCACAATGTTTTCCACTTTAAGTCATAGGTTATCCATTAAATTATAGAGATTTCTATTATTTGACAAAACATTTTCAAAGTCGTCTGCTGCAGAATTGTCGTATGAGGGAAAGGGTTAAGATTTGTCAGTACTTTGAAAATATCCAAAAGGAATAAAACTAAGTGGCTTTAGAATAGCAAAACCATAATTTTTGATGTGGATCTGAAAACATTGTTACTTCCATGCTTTAACCCTTTTCCTCATAAAGACGCTTTCTGATGCTTCTGCAGCAGACGGCTTTTTGAAAACATAGTGACAAAAGAAGAAATTGCACAAAATGTGCAATTTCTCCTTTTGCCACAATGTTTTCCACTTTTTGTCATAGGTTATCCATTCAGTTATGGAGATTTTCTATATTTTGACAAAATACGTTCAAAGTTGTCTGCTGCAGAATTGTCGTATGAGGGAAAGGGTTAAAAAGATGTTGGAAGTCAGCTGCATCTTGTAAAGAGCTAACCCAATTGATTCCATTTGCCTGAGATAATAATCAAACACTTAATTATATTTAAGTCCACCAGTGGAACACATCATGAACCTTTGACAATATATATATGTTTCCCTTTCTCACGATGCTAGCAAAAGGTGAAACATCTGCAGCAGACGACTTTTGAAAACATTGTGGCAAAAGGAGAAAGTGTGCATAATCAGCAATTCTCATTTAGCCTGAATGATTCAGTAAAATATAGCAGCAGACGGCTATTTGAAAACATAGTGACAAAATAAGAAAATACACAAAACGTGCAATTTCTCCTTTTGCCACAATGTTTTCCACTTTTAGTCATAGGTTATCCATTCAATTACAGAGATTTTCTATTATTTGGCAAAACATGTTCAAAGTCGTCTGCTGCAGAATTGTCATATGAAGGAAAGGGTTAAGTTTCCCTTGCATTAGGGATTCAATTTTAAAACTGGAGTTTTTATGAACCCTGACAAAGGCAAACGAATTATAAGTGCAGGCATCTTGAGATCAAATTGAAAATTGGTGACGCATGTTATGTCTTACAACATTATCTACCTGTCAGTTCACTAATGTTAAGAATTAGCATACTAAAGCAATGAAATCATAAATGAAATCAATGTAGAGTCTATTGACTCTATGAAATTTGCCCAGAAAAAAAAAAAATATTGACAAAATGGTAGGACTCATAAGGCACATGAAAAACTGTCGAGTTTAATTTACACTTGCAGATATCTTAACCTTTTCCTACATGTAGACGCTTTCTAAGGCCTTTTCAGCAGACGACTTTTGAAAACATTCTGTCAAAAGGAGAAATTGCTCAAGACATGCAATTTCTCCTTTAGCCACTATGTTTTCAACATTTTTTCAGCGATTATACCTATATTTTGAGGGATTTTCTGTGTTTTCGCCTAGATAATTTCAAAGTCGTCTGCTGCAGATTTGCTGTATGTAGGAAAGGGTTAAGTGCTTGGAGGCTCTGGCATCAGATAAACCCAAATACAGTTCTAACCCTTTCCTACCAACAGACACTTTCAGATACCTCTGCATCAGACGCCTTTAAAAAACAGTGTGTCAAATGGAGAAATTGCTCCTTTCGTCACAATGTTTTCAACTCTTTTCGCTTACTATATATACTTTCATTTATAGATATTTCTAAAGTTGCATGCTGCAGATTTGTTGTATGTGGGAAAAAAGGGTTAAAGTTTTGTTCACAGCAGTCATCCCGGTTATTTGAACCTTCTTTTCCCCCCAATACAAAACATAAGTTGGTTCAATGATAAATGCAATGGATAGTGGATAAACCTATTTAAGAAAGTGTTTTGGTTTGAAAGAAATTATACACTTTCTGTTTCATGATAAAGACATAATACATAAAAGTGAGAAAAGAAAATTATAGGATAGTTGTCAAAAACACCTTCAGAGTACACAATTGAACCAGTTGAAAGGCGTTTGAAATTGGTTTATTAAATTAACTTTTACATTCAAATTGAGAAAGACTTCTTTCCCCCATATCAATATTTTTGTTTGACATTGTGACATTATGTTTTATTTTGTTTTCTCATCTATTTATATAATTTAAATATTCAATTTTCATCGATCTCTGAACGAACAATTTCTCTTTACCCCCACACAACTTTTACTGTCTAAAAATTCTTATAATTTTCATCATACATGAGTTTTTTTCCTTAACCCTTTACCTCATATAGACGCTTTATGATGCCTCTGCAGCAGACGGCTTTATTAAAACATAGTGACAAAAGAAGAAATTGCACAGAACGTGCAATTTCTCCTTTTGCCACAATGTTTTTCCACTTTTTGTCATAGCTAGCTAGGTTATCCATTCAATTATGGAGATTTTCTATGTTTTGACAAAATACGTTCAAAGTCGTCTGCTGCAGAATTGTCGTATAAGGGAAAGGGTAAATAGATCTACAGACTCTTTCTGATGCATCTGCAGCAGACACATTTTGAAAATATTGTGACAAAAGGACAAATTGCTCAAAACAACTTCCAATTTTGAGATTTTCCCCATTTTGTACTCAATGCATGTATCTTCAAAGTCGTCTGCTGCAGATTTGTTGTAAGTGGGAAAGATTAAAACCCAATGTTGTGGCCGTTGTGGGTACTCAAAAGAATTTATCATCTCAATCAGTCAGATAGACATGCATATATCTCTTTTGAGTACATTGAAACAAAAGATTTGAATGTCCAAATCAAACTTTAAAGCATGAAATATAAACAGATCTCTGCAATGGCTAGTTGATCCCTTTCCCGAAAACGACAAATCTGCAGAAGTTGAATGTTTCAAATATTGAACATATCACATACTACGTGTATATATATGAAAGTGTAATCATCGAATAGTTAAAAACCTAGTGTCAAGAGTGGTCCGCTTCAGATGGGTCAACATCTGTTTTCTAGAGACAAAGGATTAACACATTTATGAGTCAATTAACGTCATTAATATGATAAGAAAAGAAAGAGCTTTATTACAACTTTAATCCTATTGGTTAGTAGGAGATTAACCTCTTTGTTTATTCTCTTAGCTATTCGAACTACTGTAATGCAAGAGTGTTAAAGTTACATAATTCTTCATCATCCTATGTCATCTTTTTGTCCATGATCCAAACTTTTTCACTCAGGCTGGCAAAACCACTTTATCTGAAATTCCTGAGCATTACACCTTTATACAATTTAATCAATAGATTTTGATTTAGCCTCTGATGCTTTTTGACTCCTGACCTCTGCAGCAGACAACTTTTAAAGACTATGTGACAGTACTAGTGACTAAAGGCGAAATTGCTTTAAACAGGCAATTTCTCCTTTGCCATAACGTTTTCAACTCTATTGAATATTCAATAATTAATATTTCATTTAAAGAGATTTTCCATCTTTTTTATGAAATGTTTTTAAAGTCAACGCCATTTTCAAAAAGAATTCAGTCAATATGATGGCGGCCATTTCACCTATGCATTCTCACACAAGTTCTCCACACAACAGTCTTTCCAAGCATCTGGCCACTTTTCCACATAGACCGTTATATTATAGCCCATCAGTGGAAAACGAATGACGGAAAGAATGTTAGCCGAGCTTGGGTCGATCTCACAACCCCTGGATTGACAGCCCTGACTAAGAATTCAGAGCTACCGGGGCTTGACTCTTCCTAATTGATTTTTTTTTATAAACAATGGGTTAACCCTTTCCCTAATACGACAATTCTGCAGCAGACGTCTTTGAACGTATTTTGTCAAAACATAGAAAATCTCTATAATTGAATGGATTATATGACAAAAAGTGGAAAACATTGTGGCAAAAGGAGAAATTGCACATTTTGTGCAATTTCTTCTTTTGTCACTATATTTTCAAAAAGCCCTCTGCTGTAGAGGTGTCAGAAAGCGTCTATATGAGGGAAAGGGTTAACCCTTTTTCTTATTGAGACATATTTTGACTTATCTGCAGAATTTTTATAACTTTTGAAAACATTGTTTCTAAAGAAGAAATTGCTCATTTAGTGCTCCCTTTGAAACATTTACAACATTTACAACTCTGTTTTATATTAAATATGTAATTTAGCTTTATGTACAACCTGTATAAAAGCTTTTCTACCTAGATCATAGTAGATGTTTTCCAAATTGCCTGTTTGTATTAAGCGGGAATGGGTTAATGTTGATCTACTGAATAAAAACCCAAATTCTGGGGGGAGAAAAAATGCAGTAATGGAGTAATCTTCCAGAAGAGGTATTTGTGTGGCTTATCAAACATTGACAGGTCCACATGGAAAAGTAATTTGGAAATGGGGTGAAAGATCTCAGGAGATATTAGGGTAATAATGGATGAAATAAGAAT